>CAIGQZ010031698.1:6980906-6999745 GCA_903798205.1 Danio tinwini | reverse complement strand
ACACACACACACACACACACACACACACACACACACACACACACACAACATTTAAAATATACAGATAAAAAAAAAACAAGCAAATAAAATAATAATTTATTGACAGTGACAACAAAAGAGAATCTACAATTATTAGGACACTTGGCATATTTAAGAGGTATCGGTTGCTTTGATGAGTTGGCCTTTACAAAGCCATGGAATTTGTATGGAATACCCACACAAAATGAAATATTTACAAAGTCACCATTATGCTCTATAAAACAGAACAGAGCCACCATAAATATTTAGCAGATGGTTGTCATGCACAGAGGGCAACCTTAAAAAAACCCACATGGTCAGAGAGGACATAAATGAGTTAAGAACGCAAGACCCAATCAAAGACCTCAGTGATGGACAAGTGTACTTACAGTATATCTCTTCTGGCTATTCTAAACACCTGACTGGGACTGACTTTTGAACTAACTAAAACTACACTTGCTTTCTACCACATTCTGAATATGTCATACAAACTGAAATATTATCATAGCTTTTTATTCACTTCTACGCAAAGCAGATTTGACATAATAAACATGGTATAAAGTGCTACAGAAATAAGTGAATTGACTTAACTTAATTTACATAATAGAAAGCAGATGCATTAATGGTCAGTTCTCTCTCAGCAGGAGAGTATTACAGGTCTAATGGTTCAGACCACTGATTTCCAGCTAGTTGGACATCATCACTTGATCAATAAATTGCAAATTAAAGCTGCGCAATTGGAAAAAGTACGATTTTTTGCTTGTTCATTAAAGAGCCCCTATTATGGGTTTTTGAAATTGACATTCCATGTAGTGTGTAACACAGATCTAAGTGAAGTGAAATATCCAGCTAAAGCTTAAATCTGAAAGTGGACCGTTTTTAAAACTATTGATTCATCTATAAAAGAGTCGACTCATAGTGGTTTAAATGAATCATCTTGATAACGAGTCTTTGGCCATTTCGGTGTGACGTCGATACGAAACAATGGTTGCGCATGCAGACCAACAAAATTTAATCCTGCGGCCGGCCCACTAACACAGCAGCAAAGACAAACAGATCCTGAAGTCATGAGTCATGAAGATGCTGTGCTTACCTGGATATTATTAGAAGTGTGAGGGAAAGAAGTGCTTCAGCAATCTACATGCTAACAATGAACTTTCAGTACACAGCTCATGGATTAGTTTCTTCCTCCATTTTGTTTTATAGATACTAATATTGAACGGTTCATTCCAGTGCATTAATGTGAGAGTATGCTGTAGGAGCCAGTTCAAGCCAAACAGTGAGAACAGCGCCTACTAGGGTCACAGAATATGATGGTCACAGAATTTGGTGTAACACGTGCAAAATAAGGACAATTTATTAGGTACAAGTCAAACAAAGGCACGCTGGACTTGGGAACACTGGCGATGGGAGCCAGCAAAGATAGTTTGTCAGACCCCCAGGCTGGGGATGTGAAGGCAAAGCAGAGTACAGGTAAGCCCTGAGAACACGCAAGAGGTGCCACAGCAATGATTGCAAATAGAAATGATCTACAACTGAGAGAGGAGAAAAGCTCCAAAATGAAAGATAATTAATGAAATCAGACCTGGCCCATGACACGTTTCATAAGTGTAAGTAAATAGCTGCCTCCTTGTTTTCTCTAGCGTGTAAATTATATATTTAATTGTGTTGTTACTTGTAACCGCTTGCACGGTATCAGGTTAACTCTATATTTCCATATCACATCTAATGCCACATTGAAAACGCGACGCGTGCGGCTTTGTTTACGGATTTAAATGCGTTTGTGGTGTTTAACTGCACTGCTTTCGGGGGTGAGGTGTCTGAATTACACTGTGGAGAACCGGGTACTGTTTATTGTGGTGTTAGTAAGTTTACTATGAAGCGTGTTTCGGGTGTCCACTGCGATCGGATCCAATACCAATGTTGGCGACCCGGGGGCTTGATAAACCGCGCTGGGTATTTTACTGTCTCGGGCTGAACGCTATCGACCAATCGCAACAGGCTGTCATCGGTCCAATCAGCGCAGAGGCGCTTGGGAACAAATTAATCGCTGAACGATTCATATGGGAGTCGCTGGGATAATTAGGTAAAAATACATGCATATTATAAGACCATGAAAGTGTTTTTTGACCTTGCATGCAGATCAGCCTGTTGTTAGAGACCCATAAAACCGAAATATGACCCTTTTTTAATGTATAATAGGTGATATTAAAAAATAAAGATCACAATTCCTCCATGAACCCGAATAGACAACTTAAAATAAATGATATACAAGAGGTAAGGAAATAACTACTTATCCCTGACTCATAAAGACTTCCCGTGGATGAATCAGGAATTATTCATAAAAGATTCATCAAATAAATTTGTAATGGTTGTTTGTCTCCACCTTTTGGTGTAACCATGTAATTTCCACAAGCCTTGAGTTCAAACTGTGATTTTTTTGTACAGTAGTCATCATAGTTTATTTCCCAGCAGTTATTCCAGTACTTATCTGACTATTTCAATGCTTTTAATCAGACAGAAATAACATAACTGGCTGAAATGACTGAAGCGGTCCACTCCATACACTTTCTCTGGGTCATACAGAGATTTGAACATACAGTTGTGATGGTCAATTGTTTAATAAGCATAACTCGAGCTGTTTAGTAAGAAGATAACTAACCAAATCCAGCACCAGGGTAGCAGCAGGTGTGCTCCTCGTCTTTGGTGGGATGTCCCGCACTGCTGACACTGGCCTGGACTGTTGGGAACGGTTGGGAATGTTTTTGATAAATGTGAAACTGAAAGGAAAACAGAGACATTTCAGATAAAATCATAAATATGTTTGTTTCTTCAATCCAGCAGAAGTGAGATAAAAATCATTTGTAGGAGAGACTCACGGACTAAACACTTCCTCATTCTCTTCATCTTCTGAAAGAGGGCTGGCAGCACTGTAACCAAACACACAGTGTTCGGGACTGAAGATGGGACCAGTGTTCGGCGGCTCGCCTGTTAAAATAAGTAATGGTTGTTACATCAAGTAATAACAGAACCAAAAGAAATCCCAAATCAAGAAAGTTGATTTGAAAGTTCTTGCTCATTTAGTTTTAAAAAGCAAGAACAGACAAATATTTTTAAAATCTAAATATACAAATATATATATATATATATATATATTAGATCTTTATATTTTATGTAGAAAATTATTAGTGCTACATTTATTAAAATCTTGTTTATAAGTATTCTGATTTCACTGAAGCAGTTTTTATGCTTGTAGTTAGTGTACTTTTGTTTCTGTATAATGATAATATATTATATAGTGCACAAAGTATTCATAGCGCTTCACTTTTTCCATTTTTTTTATGTTACAGCATTATTCCAAAATGGATTAAATTCATTTATTTCCTCAACATTCTACACACAATCCCCCATAATGACAATGTGAAAAAAAGAGTTTTTGAAATTGTTGCAAATTTATTAAAAATAAAAACCCTGTAAAAGCACATGTACTCACATGTATTCACAGCCTTTGCTCAATACTTTGTTGATGCACCTTTGGCAGCAATTACAGCCTCAAGTCTTTTTGAATATGATGCCACAAGCTTGGCACACCTGTCTTTGGGAATTTTTGCCCATTCCTCTTTGCAGTACCTCTCAAGCTCTATAGGGTTGGATGGGAAGCGACGGTGTACAGCCATTTTCAGATCTCTCCAGAGATGTTCAATAGGATTTAGGTCTGGGCTCTGGCTGGGCCACTCGAAGAACTTCACTGAGTTGTTGTGAAGCCATGCCATTGATATTTTGGTGGTGTGCTTTGGGTCATTGTCCTGCTGGAAGATGAACGGTCGCCCGACTCTGAGGTCAAGAGCACTCTAAAGCAGGTTTTCATTCAGGATGTCTCTGTACATTGCTGCATTCATCTTTCCCTCTATCCTGACTAGTCTTCCAGTTCCTGCTGCTGAAAAACATCCCCACAGCATGATGCTGCCTTCACCATGGTTCACTGTAGGGATGGTATTAGCCTGGTGATGAGCGGTGCCTGGTTTTCTCCAAATGTAAAGCCTGGCATTCACTCCAAAGAGTTCAATTTTAGTCTCATCAGACCAGAGAATTACATTTTTTATGGTCTGAGAGTCCTTCAGATGCCTTTTGGCTAATTCCAGGCGGGGAGTGGCTTCCGTTTGGCCACTCTACCATACAGGCCTGATTGGTGGATTACTGCACAGATGGTTGTCCTTCTGTAAGGTTCTCCTCTCTCCACAGAAGAACGCTGGAGCTCAGACAGAGTGACCATCGGATTATTGATCACCTCCTAAGGCCCTTCTCCCCCGATCACTCAACTTAGATGGCCGGCCAGCTCTAGGAAGAGTCCTGGTGGTTCCAAACATCTTTCACTTACGGATGATGGAGGCCACTGTGATCATTGGAACTTTCAAAGCAGCAGAAATGTTTCTGTAACCTTCGCCAGCCTTGTGCCTTGAGACAATCCTGTCTCGGAGGTCTACAGACAATTCCTTTGTCTTCATGCTTGGTTTGTGCTTTGGCATGCAATGTCAACCATAGGACCTTATATAGACAGGTGTATGCCTTTTCAAATCATCTCCAATCAACTGAATTTGCCAGAGGTGAACTCCACATTGTAAGAAAAAATCAGAAATTTTACGGTTTATTTAATTATAATTATTTTTATTATAAAAAAAACTAAATAACGGCCCTTAAATTACAGAAATATACTGTAAAATAACAGACATTAAAATTTGAGAAATGTACTTAAGTTTAAATTTCTGGTAAATTTCTCTAATTTAATGTCCGTTATTTTACAGTAGATTTTTGTAATTTAAGGGCCGTTATTTTAGACAACACCCCAGCTGCCAGAATTTTTACAGTGCAATGAAGCTGCTGAAACATCTCAAGAATGATCGGTGGAAACAGAATGTACCTGAGCTCAATTTAGAGCTTCACGGCAATGGCTGTGAATACTTATGTACATGTGATTTTTGTAAAACGCCACATTAGGATCATCCTCTTATTCTTCAGTGCTTTTTTTCCCTCTCATTTTCATCGCAGATTGATTTTTAGAATCAAAACTCCACAACTTTTAAGTGATCATTGTCACGTGACGATAGTTTCTAATCGTAATGGCCTTACGCTTTGAGTTCTGATGCAGTTTTTTTTTTTCTTGGTCTTGGAAACAATACTGTTACCACACAGAGTAAGACGGATATGCATACCGCCGCTTTAAAGATGCTGGTGTCCACGAGTGGGATATCAGATCTGTTTTTACTCTGATTTATGCCTTAATATATGCAAATTTCCATATTCTACCATGCAAATGTAGTCAGCTTTATTGCAAGGACAACCAAAATTGCTGGACAATAAACCCTCGCTATTATTGAAGGATGCCTTATTCTTTGTAATTGCTTTGCTTTTTCTCTTTGCAGAACTTAATGTTACACTAAAACAAATCAAGACATTCATTTTTACAATACATAGACAGCTGTGAAATCTAGGTTTTACGTTAAAATAGGCATTTGTTGTCTACTCAGGAAATGCAATTCTACCTCTAGTTATACAGATACGTTCATCATCTTAGTGCTGTGGTCACAGTGCATGTAACCCTTTTGTAGTGCTAATGCTAACTGTTTTGTTTGGCACACTGACTCAAGGATGCAAGTGTTGTTTTTTTTATCTCGGTATCCTTTCTTATGTGAGTGCTTTTGAGTTTTGGCTTGGTTCGAATCTAAATTGCTCCTAGGATTGCTCCAGCTTTTGTTGTAGCACTGCTGCAGTCAGTGTATTTCCACTTGTTTGTAAGTTTTTTTTTTTTTTAAAGCTGTTGAACTGTGTAGTGTCAACCTCTTGATAATCGCTTCTATTAGGGGTGAAGGACAAAGACAATCCTAACCTATTTAATCTAATCTCTGTTTGTGTGAATAATTAACGTTATTCTGAACATGAATATATCAATATGTAACTAGGGGGGATATAGGGGATCCAAAGAATGTCACACAAGTGCTGTTATGAATGGAAAACGATGGATTCAAGATACTTTATAAACTATATTTTAGGAAATCTTCACACAACAACTGTACCTCTCAGTCGGAGTGCTGATAACCCGAATAGTAAGACGAAAATGACACACCTCAGCACGGATGAAATCGAATTTTGACTTTTTAACCGAAGTTATTTGCCTTTTTATATGTTGTAATGTAATGGTAATTTCGACGCTTCAGTTTGGGTGTTTTCTGTTGTGTTCTGTATGTTGAAAAAACGAAACTAAATCAAAAAAACAAAAACAAAAAGAAGAAATTTCATGTTCAGTTTGTTGTTTCAGAGTTTGCGACATGTACACTCGACGTTTACATTTTATAATTGTCAAGTATCATATTTTTCAATGTTTGATTTTTCACAAATCTTCAGCTGTAAACTTAAACATTGAATACAATAAAGTATAATTCTCATGTAATTTTAGTGACGTTTCTTTTTAATTTGACTCCGAATTTTGATCAGATTTTATTTTGATGGTCCCTATTGCACATTTTGTTGACTAAAGGTGGCATTGTAACTACTAGGCGTGGAATGATAACTGTTTTCGAGGTATACCGCAGTTTGGAAAAGTCAAGTGTTTAAAACCACCAAAATTTTCTGCCGTTCCTAAGGTACAGTGAGGGAAATAAGATTTAATCACACTGTGATTTTTCAAGATGTCCTACTTAGAAATCATGGAGGGGTCTGGAATTTTCAGTATAGGTGCAATTCCACTGTGAGAGACGGAATCTAAAAATAAAAATGCAGAAATCACATTGTATGACTTTTTAACAATTTATTAGCAAATTACTGTGTCAAATAAGTATTTGATCACTTGCTTTTCAGCCAAATTTCTGACCCTCAAAGACCTGTTATTTTGCTTTAAAATAGTCCAGCTACACTCTGCTCATGATTCTAATTTAGTAGCACTTGTTTGAGGTCACTAGCTGTCATAAAGACACCTGTGCACCCAACAATCAGTCAAAAGTCTAAGTAGCAACATGGCCAAAACCAAAGAACTGTCAAAAGACACAAGAGATGAAATTGTAGACCTTCATTAAGCTGAACTGCTACGGGGCAATTGCCAAGAAAGAGCAACTGTTGGAGCAATTATCAGAAAATGGAAGAGGCTAATGATGACTGTTAATGTCCTTCAGACTGGGGCCCCACGGAAGATCTCTCCTCGTGGGGTATTAATGATGCCAAGAATGGTCTAGAATCAGTCCAGAATTAGGCGGGAGGAGCTGATCAATGCCGTGAAGAGAGCTGGGACCACCGTTTTCAAGGGTACTATCAGTAATACAGTAAGATGTCATGTTTTAAAACCATGCATCGCACTGAAGGTTCCCCTGCTTAAGTTAGCCCATGTTAAGACCTATCTGAAGTTTGCCAGGAACCATCTGGATGGTCCAGAGTATTCATGGGAGAAAGTCCTGTGGTCAGATGAGACCAAAGTAAAACTTTTTAGTCTTAACTCTATTCACCGAATTTGGAGGAAGAAGAATGATGTGTATCATCCCAATAATACCATACCTACAGTGAAGCATGGGGCTGGAAGCATCATGCTCTGGGGTGTTTTTCGGCACGGGACAGAATGACTACACTGTATTAAGGAGAGGATGAATGTGGCCATGCATTGTGAGATATTGGGCAAAAACCTCCTTCCCTCAGTCAGAGCATTAAAGATGGGTCATGGCTGGGTCTTCCAACATGACAATGACCCAAAGCACACAGCCAGGAAAACCAAGGAGTGGCTTCGTAAGAAGCATAACAAGGTTTTGGAGTGGTCTAGCCAGTCTCCAGATCTAAATCCAATAGAAAATCTTTAGAGGGAGCTGAAACTCTTATGTTGCTCAGCGACAGCCCTGAAACCTGACAGATCTAGAGAAGATCAGTGGGCAAAATCCCTCCTTCAGTGTGTGCAAACCTGGTGAAGAACTACAGGAACCCTTTGACGTCTGTAATTGTTAACAAAGGCTTCTGTACTAAATATTTAAAATGCTTGACTCAAGTGATCAAATACTTATTTGACACAGTAATTTACAAATAAGTTGTTAAAAAGTCATACAATGTGATTTCTGTATTGTTATTTTTAGATTCTGTCTCTCACAGTAAAATTGCAATTATGCTGAAAATTCTAGACCCCTCCATGATTTCTAAGTAGGAGATTTTGAAAAATCACAGTGTGGTCAAATACTTGTTTCCCTTACTGTATATACACACACACACACACACACACACACACACACACACACACACATACATATATTAATGCTAAGGACATGCTATATTATGCTATAAACATGGTAACTTATGTTAGCAACTGCCTAGCAACAACTCAGAACACCCTAGCAACCGCCTAGAGCACCCTAGCAACAAATTAGCAACCACTCAGAACACCCTAGCAACACCCTAGCAATGCTCTCTCTCTCATATTATCCAATATATCATATCATTGATATCATATTATTCATTTATATTAATAAAAATAGATCAGAATGCACTGTACATTTAACAATTAACATTTAGGATAAAACAGTGACAAAAAAAACTGATAATAATTGTGTGTGTGTGTGTGTGTGTGTGTGTGTGTGTGTGTGTGTGTGTGTCAATTCAATTCAGTTATTGCTTTATTGGCATGGCAAATGTTACAAATGTATTGCCAAAGCATTTATAAAGTTTACATAAAAAAGAACATGCATATATATATTTAAAGAAACATAGTAAACACAGTAAATAGTAGTAGTAAAAAGATACTAAATAAAAAAATGTAAAATAATAATAATTTAATAAAAAATACAAATAATAAAAAAATAAATGAATAAATCAGAATAAACGACATTTAACAATCAATATTTCTCAATTTTTACATTGTTGATAATGTGTTACTTTTCTGCTTATGGCTATATTGCCTATTTTATTATTATTATTATGTATATATTTATTTGTCTTATACTTTTTTTGTGCATTAATACAATGTTTGGGCATTAATTTAAGAAAAAAAAATCCTGTCAATGTGACTTCCGCATCACGTTGCGCCGTTGTCTTTGGAGCTCCGCCCATCGCTTCGGGTTCGTGTTCTGATTGGCTAAAGCTCGCTTACGTTTGTTTCAGTTTAAACTGAGGTCAGTCTGTCTGGAAACGGCGAGATCAAACTGATGATTTAATTCATGGAGATTGACGCAATTCTTGAAGTTTAACGGTTTCCCTAAAAGTTTGAAGTCTTCGTGTCTGTTTATCCGGTCTTTTAAAATCAGGATTATAGGAAAATGAGGCTTCGCTCGAGAACTATTTTAAATGAAAACACAGCGACACCGATTCGCCGCCGCCGAGCAGCTCCGGAGACACCGAGCCGGGAGAACCAGCCGGTCCAGAACCAGGTCAGTCCCACTGAACTGAGCAAAACACGTAAACATAAAACAAGACTTGTGTTTAGATGCGATTTATCATGTGATTTCGTATTCAGAATGATGTACTTGGGCCTAGTTAGCATAATGCTAACAAGAGATACCGCGAGCGAAATTAAACAACGTTGCTATGATGGTGTTTCATGAAAATATCTTTATTAAATATGAATACATGTTGTTCTTCATGTAAATAACATTGATTTGTGTGTATGAACGTAGCATTCTAAGCTTTTGCCAAGTGTTTTAAGTGCTGTCCCACATATGTTTATGGGCGGAGCCTATTCACAATGTTGCCCAATAAGATTCCACTATTTAGAAAGGTATTTAGGGAGATTCATCTAGGCCAATCAGCTTCTCTGTGTATTGGCGCTGAAGGAGCACATGGAAGTTGTTTTTTATTAACACCAGAAATGATACACCGGTTTCGTACGGGTTGCTGAAAGTCCTTCTCAATGCTTTAATTTTAATATAATGTTTTCTAGTTTTATAAAGTGCGTAGATTTTGGCTTAAGTGCTTTATTTTTTTATGTTTATATAGGATTTATTATTACTTGCGCACTTTATAAAATGTTCGATTTGTGATGGGACAACATGAGGGAATTAAGTTAACTTACTAGTTTTTACAAATTTAAGTGGATTAAACATAAAATAAAATTAGTATGAGCTAGTATAAATTATTAATATAATCAGTAGAAAATAAGTAGTTTGAACAAACAGCAAACGTCTTTTCAGTGTACCATTTTTTTATCAGCACCCTTTGCTTAAACAGTGGGAGAAGTCAAAATGCACTAATAATAACACTTCATTTGTGAACAATGGATGAATTTAAGATAAATATAAATTTAAGATGAAAAATACCCATTCAGGATGCGAGTAAACAATGGCATTCAAGAGAGTAAATGACAATTCACTGTTGAGGCAAACATGTCATAAACAACTTTCCTGATAGTGTTCTATATGGTATAATACTCAAATACCAGCTGATAAAATGTAATAAATATGTAAATTTAATGAAAAAGTTTGAAAATGCATATGGAAAGTGCTTAAATTTGACTTTGGAAAAGGTGTAAGAACACTGAATTAATGATTCATGTTTTGTTTTTAAACCCAAAGGTAAACTTTAATATTCTGTGTTATTTTTAATTGGGATCAAATTCCATAGATGTACCATTATAGACTTATTAATAGTCTTTCTTGGTTGCCCTTGCATTAGGATGACACAGAGGTTCTTCAAGACTGCTCAAATCTGGACCCTGATGATGTCCCAACAGCATCCAAACGTCCACGGAGGAGAAGAAAAGCTTTGTCAGCTGTTGTCAATAAAGGTAAATCATTTGACCTGACAATTATAGTGCATTCAGAATCTGTACTCACAGCTCCTATGTGTCGAATTGTTGTTTTATAAAAAATATTCTTGTAACTTCTCATAAATGAGTGGATGTTCGAGTAAGTCATGTTTTGAATACTACTGTTTTTAACAAACCACACCAAATTGATACATAATGTTTATTTAAAATTGAGGAGAATTTGTATTAATACAGGGTTTCTGCGGGGTCTTAAAAAGTCTAAAATTTAAAAATCGAAATTTAAGGCCTTAAGTCTTAAATTCGCTGTTCTAGGTCTTAAATATTTTTGCACAGGTCTTAATTTTCCGATGTCTATGTAACGCTATATTTAATGCTCATTTAAATTCTTTTTTGTTGCTGTTGTTTGGTTTTTGTGGTGTTGTAGTTCTTCATTTCACTAGTCCAATTGTAATTTGCGGTATCACAACTACAAATGAGGCTGACATGCAATAGCCAATCAGCTCTCTGCTATTGAACTCCGTGCGCACGGAGAATGTGACCTCATCGGTGTGTTTGCGGATGTTCACTTTGGGTCTGCGCGACATGGTTTCGGCTGGCGGAGCTCATGTAATGTTGAGTGAACAGTTCGCATGGCGCCGCGTTTGATTTGAGTTGAATATGAAACACTGAAGAGATTTCGTCTGAAACGGGTATGACTGTACACACATCTTCTTTATGATCCATCCATGCGTGATCATATATTGTATGTTTTTGTTTTTATTCTTGCCATAATAAAAATATGATTGTAGAGCAACCCAAGTTCTGTTGCCATTAATATTTTACTTTAATAGGTAGAACTGTCCGAGATATCAACAAAAGCAAGTGATGCGTCATTTAGATAAAAAAAAAAATTTGATTTAAAATCTTGAATGGTTATAAAAATCTTTATAATAAATTATAAAAATAATAAAAACAATTACCTTGAATGATATTAATGATATGAGCAGTTCCGGAAACTTTCTACTTCTCTGTTTATCCATCTGATTTTACTGTCTGTTTTTTTTTTACCGCCTCCTGTCATTTAAAAGAATATCTCAATGGCGAATGCGTCAAGTATAAAAGCCTCATCCGTTTCGTGAGGTGTGCGACGTGGCGCCAGGCGAAAGTGTAAATCAGATTTAAGATGTTTGTTTGTTTTTTCTGTAGTTCAATGGTGCATCCAACCTGTCTTTAGTACTGCTCAATTTGAATACATTTATTTTACCACTAATTTAGTGATTTTGTATTTTCTCTTTGTGTATGCGTGTTTTTGATGTTGTGATATAGGTCTTAAATTTAATACTTAATGGTCTTAAAAAGGTCTTAAAAAGTCTTAAATTTGACATTACGATATCTGCAGAAACCCTGTAATAGTATAATATTATTATATGTATTAGATTATGTATTAATAGTATAATTACTGTTGTACGGGATTCATAAGAACATATATTTTGGAAAATTGGCAGTGTTAACCAGTTGCTCAAAAAGTAACCTTACATTTCCATAAACTTTCAGGTGAAGAAAAGGTTTGTACTTCAATGGTTTGTCAATAGGCCTGCATAATTCATGTTGCTCAGGAAAAGAATATCATGCTTGCTGTTGTGTTTTTAGAGTCCGGTTTCAAGACTCCAGTCCATCACCTCCGGGAAAGACATTCCTCATTGAATCCAGCTGCTCGGAGCCTCTACTCTCCTGCTGTTCACTTTCTCACGCCCCCAAGAGACCGTGAGTACATGCACACTCCTTTACCCTTTAAGCATCTGTACTCATTTTATGTTTGAATTTTAAAGTTATTAGATTCATTCCTTTAGCATCAATGAATATGTTAAAAGAGATCCTAGCTTACTCCACTATCACGCCATAAATGATGGATTTTAAATTGGGTAATATAAGTTTTGTGGACAAGAAATGTACAAATAGGTTTATTAGAAATTGTCTTGGTGAATGAACGCTATCTTGGTCATATCAAAAGTAATTATATTTTCCAACCTCTTAATAAGTATTTAGTTAAGAAAATTAAATGTAAATGTTTGACATTTCCCCTTCCTCTAAATATAAAGAAGTACAATTAAAATGATGTATTCTGTTTACCCCTCAAAGGAGTATCTGAGATTAAGATTTAATGTGAATTACAGTGCATCCAGAAAGTATTCCTAGCGCTTCACTTTTTCCACATTTTATTATGTTACAGCATCATTCTAAAGTGGATTAAATTCATTTATTTCCTCAACATTCTACACACAATCCCCCATAATGACAATGTGAAAAAAGAGTTTTTGAAAATGTTGCAAATTTATTAAAAATAAAAAACCTGTAAAAGCACATGTACAGAAGTATTCACAGCCTTTGCTCAATACTTTGTTGATGCACCTTTGGCAGCAATTACAGCCTCAAGTCTTTTTGAATATGATGCCACAAGCTTGGCACACCTGTCTTTGGGAATTTTTGCCCATTCCTCTTTGCAGTACCTCTCAAGTTCTATCAGGTTGGATGGGAAGCGACGGTGTACAGCCATTTTCAGATCTCTCCAGAGATGTTCAATAGGATTTAGGTCTGGGCTCTGGCTGGGCCACTCAAGGACATTCACCAAGTTGTTGTGAAGCCACGCCATTGATATTTTGACGGTGTGCTTTAGGTCATTTGTTCTGCTGGAAGATGAACAGATTTTCATTCAGGATGTCTCTGTACAATGCTGCATTCATCTTTCCCTCTATCCTGAGTAATCTTCCAGTTCCTGCTGCTGAAAAACATCCCCACAGCATGATGCTGCCACCACAATGCTTCACTGTAGGGATGGTATTAGCCTGGTGATGAGCGGTGCCTGGTTTTTTCCAAACGTAACGCCTGGCATTCACTCCAAATACTTAAATTTTAGTGTCATTTGACCAGAGAATTTAGTTTCTTATGGTCTGAGAGTCCTTCAGAGGACTTTTGGCACATGCCAGGCGGGGAGTGGCTTCCATCTGGCCACAGGCCTGATTGGTGGACTACTGCACAGATGGTTGTCCTTCTGTAAAGTTCTCCTCTCTCCACAGAAGAACGCTGGAGCTTAGATAGAGTGGCCATTGGGATATTGGTCACCTCCCTGAGTAAAGCCTGGTTTATACTTCTGCGTCAAGTGATCGGCGTGACCCATGGCGCAAGCCTCTCACGTAGCCGTGCATTTATACTTCTGCACACTGTTTCTGTTTCTCTGCAATACACTTCCGAAACGCTAGCTGGCAGTAGATTTTTTTCTCTGTGTCGAGTTTTTTTTCTGGTGTTTAGTTTTTTTTAACACTTCCTTAATGTACAAGTGGCTCAAATTCGCTCATTTTGAGGCGGGAACCGGCGGACGTGCAACAACTTTAATCATAAGGTAAACACAAAACAACAGTCTTCATCCGCAGCTTCACTGGACTCCACACTTGTAAACACTCGCTGCATTGGGCACGCGGCTCTCACCTCCGCCCACACTCGTCAGCGCTACCAAGCCGACCAATCACAGAGCTTGCGCTACGCGTACGCGTTACATTTTTTGAAAGGTGCGCAACAACGATGGCCACGTCATGGGACTATGCGTCCACGCGTAGGCTGCGCCGTAGCATACGCGTGTGCTTGACGCAGAAGTATAAATCAGCCTTAAGGCCCTTCTCCCCCGATCACTCAGCTAAGATGGCCGGCAAACTCTAGGAAGAGTCCTGGTGGTTCCAAACATCTTCCACTTACGGATAATGGAGGCCACTGTGCTCATTGGAACTTTCAGAGCAGCAGAAATTTTTCTGTAACCTTCCCCAGCCTTGTGCCTTGAGACAATCCGGTCTCTGAAGTCTACAGACAATTCCTTTCTTCATGCCTGTCTAATCAACTGAATTTACCACAGGTGAACCCCAATTAAGCTGCTGAAACTTCTCAAGAATGATCAGTGGAAACCGAATGTACCTGAGCTCAATTTACAGCTTCACGGCAAAGGCTGTGAATACTTCTGTACAGTTGATTTTTCAGGTTTTTAATTTTTTTTATAAATTTGAACAATTTCAAAAACTCTTTTTTTCACATTGTCATTATGGGGTATTGTTATTGGGGTATAGGTTTCCATCTACTTGTTGGTACATGTTGATATTTGGAGTACATTTAGACAGCAAGAATGAAGATTTAACTGCAAATTGTTTACTTATTTTACTTGCTTTTTTCATGTTTTATCCATAAATAAATGTATATTTTTAAACAACACCTCAAATAATTGTCTTCCAAAAGGAGTTGTCACCTATACAGAGGCTTTTAAAAAAATATAAAAGGTGAGAAGGCAAAAAAAAAATTGATTTGCTTAACAAATATGATTTTCTTTAACCCCATTTTATTTAATTTTTATGGTTTGCTTTATTAATGAATTTATTTGTATTGTTTTTGGAATAATTATATGGCTTAGTATTTGTTTCATTGCATGTTGGGTATTTCTGAGTCTGTGACAGGTTATAGTTAAATTAAGTCTAAATGGACCCTTTTCACAAGACGTTTAACGATCATCATAATCTTAAATCCTTGAAAGTTTGTAATATTTAGATTTTTTTTTTAATTGTATGAACATTTATATGCATTTATGTATGTATTATATTATCTCAAGTCAAGTCGAGCTTCACTGTCATTGCACTACATGTGGGGATAAGAGTAAATTTGACCTTATTCTCTCCTCTGGTTCCTGTTATCGGTCTCGCACAATTTTTTTTCTGAAAGTCTTGATGGTGTTACATTGTGGAGTTTTTCTTTTATTATTTCATCAATTAAGATTGTAAAAAATGTATTTGTTGTACGCTCCCATTCATTGCGCTCTAGTTTATCCAACTATAACGACTTCTGCTGCTGAGAACGTATTTTTGCCAACATACTCAGCAGTCATCATTAGTACAGAGCCCTGCACTTGACAGATAATATGGTCTCGAGTTCACAATTTGTTCCAAGCATTTAATTTGTTCCTTGATTTTAGTTAAATCATGCCTATGCTGTACTAGTTTCTTCCCTTTAATTTAGTTACACGGTGGCCTCGAATGTCATGTGCTCACTTTAGCTGTTTTAGTTACATTTATAACTTCATGTAGTCCAATACAATTCAACTTGAGATAAAGGTGAAACCTAATTACAACAGCTATGTGGTGTTATTTTAATGGTGGTATGAGATAAAAGTAGCTTATGTGTTGAATTACAAGTCTAGAGACATTAAACATATGTTAGGGTGATCATACATGTTTGTTTGATTGAAACAAACTTTGATGCATGGTGTTTATTTCAATGCAGCTGACTAAACCTTCGTGCTCACCAACAAGTGGAAATAGACCATCTCCTTCAGGCTGCTTTTAAATGAATTCTAGTGCAGTTTGACCATAATACATATGCATGACAGACCAAACACATCTTAACAAACCAAAAACATAACATGTCACAAGATGCAACCATGAAATTTATTAGTTCTTCATGCATTCTCAGCTGACAAAAATACCATACCATACTGTTACCATTTAGCCCAGTACGCACACACACACACACACACACCATTGTTTTTGATGTCCAGTAAGTTCTATTATAAAATGTACGTCTTCACCCTTTTTAAACATTAGGTTTAGTATTAAAAGATGACCTAAACTAGACCAAATAAACCTGGTTATTTTATATTTTGGCTAGGCTTTTGTTGGTATCAGGATTTCTTGTTGCGATTAATTGCTGAAGCTTTTATCACGGTATACAGTATTATCACAATGTTGAATTAAACTGTAAAAAAGGTTACTTTAACAGGTAAACAACAAAAAATATATAGAGTATGTTCAGAGTAAATGTTTACTAACACTTCATTTTGATAGTCCATTTGAGTATTAGTAGACTGTCTACTTAATATCTGTTGATATGCTCCTTCAACAGACATTTAAGTGAAGTTTATTTATAAACTAATTTCGAGAGGATCACGTGCTTATGATTGCTTGCAGCCGGCCCCGCATTATTCAATTCGTGATTCACCAATCAGATGATTCCTAAGCCACTATAAATACCCTAGGTTCCAAATCACAGCTATCTTCGTTTTGAAGAATCCCCCCTTCCACCCCTACTCTTCCTCCTTTCCTAGATAGGTGGCACGGTGGCCCAGTGGTTAGCACTGTTGCCTCACAACAAGAACGTCACTGGTTCTAGTCCTTACCAAGCCAGCCAACGTTTCTGTGTGGAGTTTACGTGTTCTCCCCGTGTTCACGTGTGTTTCCTCCAGGTTCCCCGGTTTCCTCCCACTGTCCGAAAACATGCAACTTAAGTTAATTGACTAATCTAAATTGGCAGCATAGACATGCTCCTAGTAAGAAGTTATATCTTATAAGCAATCGCTATCTGTTCATTAGCTACTACAGCAGGGGAGTTCTCGAGATCTACCTGAGCTCAAACTTCCCTCTCGCCTTGCAAACGGGAGGGAGCCCCGGGCTCAAAGATCTTATGAACTCAGGGCTCTCTCCCGGGACAGCATGACAAACAAGCTTTATAATCAATCATCAGCTAAGTGTGAACTCTTGAACTGACTATAAGAAACTTTGCAAGTACATGTTAACTTACACCAACCCTAACCCCAACCTAACAGTCTACTTATAATCTAATGAGAATTAGTTGGCATGTAGATGCAATGTAACTTAAATTCAGCAAACGGACCATCAAAATAAAGTGTGACCGATTGTTTTAAACAAATTAAATTCCAAAAAGGTAAATTACATTAGGTGCACTTTACAATTGGGTCTCTTTAATGTGAACATATTTAATATGTTAATAAAAAATACAACTGAATTGTATTCGTTATTAACTTCATTTAATAAAACAATTATGACTTTTTAATGTGTCATGAGTAGACCCACATGGAACCTGCGCACACAGAAATCCAAAGATTTCCACAGATTTTTAGCCCATCATTGATTTACTTTAGCCCATCTATTTATTTACTTGTTTAAATGTCAATTTATTTTTATTCAGTTTTGAAATTCATTCATTCATATTCTTTTCAGCTTAGTCACTTTATTAATATGAAGTCGTTACAGCGGAATGAACCGCCAACTTATCCAGCATATGTTTTACCCAGTGAATGTCCTTCCGGCTGTAACCCATCACTGGGAAACACACACACACACACACACACACACACACACACACTATGGATCATTCACACACATACACAATTTAGCCTACCCAATTTACCTATACCACATGCTTTAGGACTTGTGGGGGGAACTGGAGCACCCGGAGGAGATCCACGCAAAAATATGTAAACTCCACACAGAAGCGCCAACTGACCCAGCCAAGGCTTGGACCAGCGACCTTCTTGCTGTGAGGCGAACATGCTACCCACTGCGCCACCGTGCAGCCTAGTTTTGAAATGAATTTCAGTAATATTATTGACTAATATGAAAATCTTCATTTGATTTTTTTTTTATTATTTTTTTTGCACTAGTTTGTAAAGTAATATTTTCTGTCTTTTGGTAGATATATTATATGATAGACTTGCGTTGTTTAGAAAATATGTGGATCTAATTGGATTTGCATTGTAAACATTAATAAAAGTTAAAAAGATATTATTTTTTTATTTAATATATCAAGTTTTTAGTTACGATACTCTAAAAATCATTCCACATAAACCCGCAGATTTTTTTACAAAATTCTGTGCCGAAATTGCAAAAAATGTCCACCGATTCTGTCTGGCTCTAGTTATTAGGCATTAACTGAAAAATTCACGTCATCTAAGATGAATAAGTGCTTTTGTAGTTATCATTACTTTGACAAAATAATCATAATAAATTTATAAATAAATAAAATAAAGTCATTATAATATTAAAATTAAATCTTCAGTGATTTGGTGCTGTGATTTAACAAACAATGCAAATACAACAGTCTGAATATTCTTAAAAGGCACAAAGTTTAAATAATAAATAATTGTTCATGGTATTCTAAAATGCCCACGATATGAATATTTTGCATGTTCATTATCACTGTATATATTATCATATACAGTACGGGGTTTCTGCTAGATTTATTCTTCCACACCAAAGTTCATTCTCACCATGGCTACAGCTTCTCATCCAAAACCTTC
>CAIGQZ010031698.1:6943112-6967370 GCA_903798205.1 Danio tinwini | reverse complement strand
TATCTATCTATCTATCTATCTATCTATCTATCTATCTATCTATCTATAGTGCTCAGCATATATAAGTACATGCCTCACAAATCTATCTTTAAATTCTTATTTTTAATAGGTAGCTATATAATATTATATTTGTGCATTTACAGTTGAAGTCAGATTTATTAGCCCCCCTTTGTTTTTTTTCTTTTTTAAATATTTCCCAAATGATGTTTAACAGGGCAAGGACATTTTCACAGTATGTTTGATACAATTTTTTCTTCTAGAGAAAGTCTTTTGTTTTATTTTGGCTAGAATAAAAGCAGCTTTAAAAAAAAAAACATTAAGGTCAAAATTATTAGCCCCTTTTAGCTATATATTTTTCAATGGTCTATAGAACAAACCATCGTTATACAATAACTTGCCTAATTACCCTAACCTGCCTAGTTAACCTAATTAAGCCTTTAAATGTCACTTTAAGCTGTATAGAAGTGTCTCGAAAAATATCTAGTAAAATATGATTTACTGTCATCATGGCAAAGATAAAATAAATCAGTTATTAGCGATGAGTTATTAAAACTATTATGTTTAGAAATGTGTTGAAAACATCTCTCCGCTAAACAGAAATTGGGGAAAACAATAAACAGGGGGGCTAATAATTCACAGGGGATAATAGAGTTCAACTGTACATAAGATTAGTTAGTACTGAAGCCAAATCTGAAGCTTATCTAACAGAATAACTTACGATAACGTCCAAAAACTAGTACACCTAAATTTATGTTACAGAAAAATGTTAAATACAAATAAAAAAAAAAGGGGGGGGGGGGGGGGGAATCAAGAAGCAAATAAATAAATAAATAAATAAATAAAAGGGTCACACTTTACAATAAGGTGTTAAATTCATTATTTAATGTTAGTTAATGCATTTTTTAACATGAACAAACAATGAACAATACATTTACTACAGCATTTGTTCATGTTAGTTAACGTTAGTTAATGAAAATACAGTTGTTCATTGTTAGTTAAATAGATAGCTAGAAATATCTCAGGTTTCATTAGAAATATCTTGTGATTTAAAGATAAATTGACAAACTGTGTGTGGAACAACAAAAGTAAATGATAGGAGAATATTTATGTTTGGCTGAACTAGCCCTTGTCATCGTTTGCTCAACCCTTACCTTGTTTCAAACCTTTCTGTGTTGAACACAAAAGAAGATATTCTGAAGAAAGCTGGAGACCTGTAACCATTAACTTCAATAGTATTTGTTTTTCCTACAATGGAAGTCAATAAAAACCGGAGTTCAGCTTTCTTCAGAATATCTTCTTTTGTTTTCAACCAGAGATCCCATGCTTTCATGAACAGCAGATTTCACTGATTTTCAAGGACTTTTTTAAAGCACCGTTAATTTTAAATCAAGCACTTTCGAAATTCACACCCCAGCATATATGTAGCGCCATACTGTACACTGTCAGAAATAAAGGTACAGAAGCTGTCAGTGGGGCAGTACCTTTTCAAAAGGTACATATTTGTACCTGACTGGTCCATAAATGTTCACAGCTGCTGGTGAAGCTGGGAAAATTCTCATCCATTACATATCAGCACTGGTGCCCCCCAGGGGTGTGTCCTCTCCCCACTGCTCTTCTCAAGACTCCTCTGTCAAGCTCCTGAAATTTGCAGACGACACCGCATTTATCGGCCTCATTCAAGACAGTGACGAGTCTGCTTACAGACAGGAGGTTAAGCAGCTGGCTGCCTGGTGCAGTCACAACAACCTGGAGCTGAACACGCTCAAAACAGTGGAGATGATAGTGGACTTCAGGAGAAACCCCCCTGCTCTCCCCCCACTGAGCATCATGGACAGCATTGTGGCAGCAGTGGAGTCATTCAGGTTCCTGGGCACCACCATCTCTCAGGACCTGAAGTGGGACACTCACATTGACTCCATTGCCAAAAAAGCTCAACTTCCACCTCCACCTCCATCATTGAATCAGTCATCTGCACCTCAATAACTGTCTGGTTTAGCTCAGCTTTCAAATCTGACCTCCGAAGACTACGTCAAATAGTTTAGACTGCTGAGCGAATCTTTGGTACAACCCTCCCTACTCTCCAAGAACTGTACTTATCCAGAGCGAGCAGAAAGGCTGCCAAAAATCACTCTGGTCCCCTCACACCCAGCACACTGCCTCTTTGAACTTTTACCTTCTGGTCGACGCTACAGAGCACTGCGCACCAGAACAGTTTCTTCCCTCAGGCAATCCATCTCATGAACATTTGATGATAATAATAGTGGAACCAACATCACTACCTGCTATACACTTTTATACACACACATAGACTTATTTAACAACACACTTTACATGCCAATTTGCACATAACAGCTGCACATATAATGTTGTATATAGTAATATAGCTGTACATACACTCGTCAATTTGTATATTTGCATTCACTACTTTTTAAAATATATTTATTATCTGTTTTTTAGTCCTGTCTCTGTAATTCTGTTGCACTGTAGAAGCTCTGGTAATCTGGCAATAAAGCTCTTTCTGATTCTGATTAAACTAGCTTTAAAAAATGGTACCTCAAAGGTACTTTTTAGGTACATTTGGGCACTAATGCACCTTTGAGGTCCCACTGTGGACAGCTCCTGTACCTTTTATTTCTGAGAGTGTACTTAACATTTCACTTACACTTAAAAATGTACATAAACCATACATAGTACATACAGGAATCAGAGAGTGAAATTCAAAACCTTTTAAGACCTTTTTAAGACTCTTTTCATACATTTTAACACCCTATAACCACGTTTCAAGCAGAAGCACTGAGATTTTAACTTACAGTATATTTACAAAATATTAATGTAAGAAATAATCCAAAACTAAAACATTATTCATATAGTGAATAAAAATCTATTAAAACTAGCTAATTTAGCAGGTTGAAACCTATTCACCTTATTCTCCGCATACGAGCGGGCGCAGCCATTTGAATCGTTTTGGCTCGAGACTTCCGGTCCCATTCACTTCCATTCATTTTTAGACGTTAAAAACAGCTCGTTCTGCTGCTTGATGTTGCAAACTGAGGTTTTCTTATTATATTATTCTATTTTGTCTGTATAGTCATGCAAACACTGTCGCAAAAACGAGTGCACGTCCGCATTGAAGAATAAGGTCAATAGAACTGCAGGAATAATGGTGTTGCCTTGGTTACTGCAGTAAACAAAGCAGCACGATGTCAAATCTAGTAGGATTTCATTGCTTTCATAAACTTTAGCATACACTGCATAATCAAAAATTATATAAAATTGAATACCTTGCAAAATAGCATTTAAGACTCTTTAATACGTTTTAAGTCACTTGGCATTTCTGTGTGAAGTTTTCATGTTCTTCCAGTGTTCGCGTGGGTTTCAAAGACAAATATAGGTGAATTGGGTAAGCTAAATTGTCCATAATGTATGTGTGTGAATGAGTGTGTATGGGTATTTCCCAGTGACGGGTTGCAGCTGGAAAGGCATCAGCTACTTAAAACATATGCTGGATAAGTTGGCGGTTCATTCCACTGTGGCAACCCCTGATGAATAAAGGGACTAAGCCGAAAATAAAATGAATGAATGAATAATACTTTTTTAAAGGCCTTAAATTTCTCTACACTGATTTATCAACTTTTAATACTTTTTAAGACCCAGTGGACACGCTGCCATAATAATTTAGTAATTTCAAGCACTTTCAAGGACCTGTGTTTGTTTTTAAGTACTTCACAGGTGTAAATTCAAGGACTTTTAAGTAAGTGTAAAGAAAAAACTAATGAAGGTTTAGAACCACTGGTGCTGAGTAAAAACAGGGTTTCTGCTGCTTTCACAGAGTCAAATTTAAGACCTTTTAATATCTTTTAAGACCCTGAAGAATTAAATTTAAGACTTAAATAGGGCTAAACGCTAAAGATTATTTAATGGCCCATAAGGGAAAAAAAGTGCTTGCCCTATCAAAAAATAATTTTAATTAGTTATTTCTTAACCACATATTTTAAATAATGTGTCAAAAGAAGCAGACCAGAGTTGTATACATGTATTTTGCAACATAACTAACAACATAAAACAACTCTTTGAAAACTAAATGTCTGCACAACAGACTGTTCTAAAAGTTTTATTCAGATGCATTTGTTGGTGATTGGATGTGTGTTGGATTGATTGGGTAGCTTTAGCTAAACTTTAAAAGAAAATTAAAACCTGTTTAAAATGATTTTAGACCTACAAGTAAATATTTCAGTAAATGTAAGACATTTTAAGACCTTACGGACACCCTGTAAATAGTGAGTACATTTTCATTTTTGAGTTAACTATCCCTATCAGTCCAGAAACAAACTGACACATCGGTTTATCCCCTGTCTGGAGCCCAGAATGTTAAAGGGCCATGAAACCCCCCTCTTTTGGTTCAAGTCTACCTCTGAATTTTTTCAAAACATGTGCCAAGATGAGCGTGGAGCTCTGTGGGCAGAGGGAGTGGGCGTGGCTAGCAGAGCAGGGGGGAAAAACAGAAGAGCGAACAACTGCTGTTAGTCAGCTCACAAAATGAGACAAAAACCGTGAGGAGACCCATGATTTTATAGTTTACAAAGATAAAATGCAAGGAAATAAAGTAAGTAATTTAATGTCCTGCTACATTTGTTATTCGTAATTTCATATACACATAACCACAGTTTGTTGGATCATTATAAAGATAATCATGTTTTTATAAACACTATAAATGAGGAGGACTTCTCTCCTCCTGAATCCCCGGGTCTGAATGCAGACACAGTGGATAGCAGTGCAGCAGGTCTCTTTCCCTGTCTATTCCAACTATTAGCCCTGTCGGTAATCTGGAGAATTTTAAACACAGGCGAACACAGCAGCACGGATATAGGCGATATGTCTGAATGGTAACAAACTCAACTGATAAAAGACAAAGTTCGTCATTCTCTAATTCTCATACAGCTCTCCCAACAAAAAATGCTTGCTGCAAACCAACAGCTTTGCTGTATCGGTCCTGACAAAATCACAGGAAAAAACATGCAACAAACCCTGTGGATCATGGAAACAAACACATACGACCCGTGCCGTGCGCAGATGCGTTCTCACCCAGTCATTGGGTCTCACAGTTTGGCAGGTCTGCCTTGCCTTCGGAAAGCACGTGCTCTCATGAATAATTAAAAAGCAGGGTCTTCTCATAGGATAAGAAAACTCCGTTATGAATAATAATGAGAAACTGAAGCATCATCACACTAGCAGATTCGCGATACGTCACCGTATTTTGATCCACCCTAAAAATTATTTTAATCCCAAAAGATGAAATTAGCCGACAAAAGCTCCAAATTATCCAGTTTTCCCCACAATTAAAGCTGACAGGTGCTAACGTTGTCTTAAATGATGCACAACACACACAAATCTGTTAAAATTTTATTTAAAGTGTCACTACCTTGATTGTTGATGCGGATGTTCATGGGGATTTGTGCGGTCATGGCCATCAGATTGTGCTGCAAGGCTCTTTGCAGTAACCGCTGGTGTTCCTCCAGTGGTAGTGCAATTTTTTTCCGGGGGGGCTCGCCGGTCTCTAGGTTATCCCGCAGCTGCTCCAGAGCTGCTACCTGTGCGATGGTGGCCGCCTGAGCAGCCGCGGCCTGTGCTGCAGCTACTGAATGTGTGGCCAGAGAGGCAGGCAGGCGCGTCTGAAACCCGTCATCCTCTACAAAAAAAAAAAGCAATTGAAAGATAAAATGGATTTGAATAAAGCAAAACAAATGCGGACATCAAAGAGCATGTGTACATGTTTTCAAAATTAAAGAGATTTCTGTGTGTCTTTAAAGTCAACATGAACCGGAAGCTACGACCATTTTTATTTTCATATTGTGACGGAATATTAAATGAGAAAATAGTGGGTGTGGCTTGTTTTTTTTACTACGAGCTGATTGGATGTAGTCAGGGGTGGAAAGAGTACTGAAAAATCATACTCAAGTAAAAGTACCATTACTTGCCCAAAAATGTAGTGCAAGTAGAGTAAAAGTATCTGTCGTAAATATTACTCAAAGTATGAGTAAAAAGCCCTTTTAAAACTACTCAAGAGTAGTGAGTAGTAGAGTTGTGCCGATAGACGATGCCATCGTCCATCGCCAATGGCCGATAAACTTCACGATGCTGAGCCTGCATCGCGATCCATCGCCCCGGCCCCACATTTATATTGATATATAACTTATTATTAGCATGTCATCTTAATAGCAATAACGGACTTTTCATGAGCTATGTTAAATTTTACATATAGCTGCCGCTTGCACGGCTGACAGCAACGTGCCGATTAAATGAAGGATTATACAGTACCTCTCGCGTTTAAAATGTATAGATTCAGGGGCAAACGCTGTTACCTGCAAACCCCGTCCCACAGACTTTACAGTGAATGGCTTTAGTTATTTTCATAGCAGACTTGAAGCCAATGGAAGTCTTTTATCCACTCTTGGAAAAGTGCAAATGGTGGATTAACATTCAGCACATGATCACTAATAGGATGTGCCATTATTAGTAACTTTAGGTGGTTTCTAAAACAAAATCTCTCAGTGTTATTTTCATTTTCTCATCTTCAGCGCTTCACATTTTCGCAGCTGTAGCTCCTGTCATCTGAAGGCAGAAGGCATTGACTGAGTGATTGACAGCTGACATTAACCAATCCATTCACATTCAGTTCTAGAGCAGTGGGCCAATAAGAAGAGCACAAAGGCGGGGCAAGCATTGTTGTCTTTTTTTACTTCAGCAAGTTCACATAACAACTGTTTTAATCTGTTCCTGAGTGCTGCGTTTGGCGTTTTTAGGTGCAAAGATGCATTCGGCATAAATGTCTACTAAATCCGCGCATGCGGTGAGAATTTTGCAGTAAAAACAGGTCGCACGGCAACAATTTATGCACTAGCACAACTGCTTCCAAATATATATATTTTAGGTTGCATAAAATTTCAGGTGCATATGCGACCAAAACGGTCGAGCCCTAGCATCTTTACTTGTTATTATTTCCTCATAATAATAATAAAATAAGGAAGTTATCGATCACAATACAAATTATAGTAAACTCCAAACGAACTCTCGTCTCCTCCACCAGCTGTGGGAAAAAGCCATTATAATGACACAGATCACTCCACCTATTCATGCCAGAGTCCCGCGGAAAAAAGTGATTGACAGGTGGTAATTTGTGTGTAACTTTATTTATTTATGGTTTGGTTATGGGTAAAGCAAAGACCATGTGGGTCAGGTAGTGAAAACGGTAGGCTACAATTAATTAATTCGTTATGAATTAATTGATATTTAATAACAACCACCCTCACCCCTGCCTACGACGACGATGCCATCGTCCATCGCGATGTTTCACATTAGACATAGTGCGATGCCAAATTAGTCAACATCGCCCAACCCTAGTCAGTAGTGAGTATTACACTGTGAAATGTTGATGTGTTTACATGCAGTTTGTGCAGGGATGTGTAAACGTAACATTCTGTAGTGCATTCAGTGATTTTCTATATTTGTTTGTTCCTTCCAACCTTCCTTCTATTGCTTCTTTGTTCTGTCCTTTCTTCATTCATTTCTTTGTTCATTCCTCCCTTCATTCGTTATTATTTTTGTTCCTTCCTTCATTAGGTCCTTTGTTCATTCATTCATTCTTCCTTCATTCGTTCGTTCATTCCTTCCTTAGCTTGTTCAGTCCTTCCATGAATCCTTCCTTCCTCCTTCGTTCCTTCATTCATTCGTTCATATTTTTTTCCTTTCCTCATTAGGTCCTTTGTTCATTCATTCACTCGTTCGTTAGTGACTTTCATCCTTCCTTCCTTAGTTTGTTCAGTCCTCCCTTGAATCCTTCCTTCCATTCCTTGTTCGGCCCTTCCTTTATTCGGCCCTTCCATTCTTCATTCATTCCATTTAGTGATCGTTTAAGGCCATTTGGTGATTTCAGTCATCATACAGTTGACATCCTTCATTTTCTCATCAGTGACATGCAGTCTAATAAAGTCTCTGAGTCAATGCGTGTAAAGATTTTGAACATCTTCTTGGACACTTTTAATGCTTCCAAAATGTTTGCTGCATTTATAAAGCGCTCATAGCTTGAGGTTGTTCATTATGATGCGATTTACTTACTATGTGCGATTTGATTGGACAGGAATCACAGAACTGATTTTTCTACTTTAGCCAATCCCCATAGACGAGAACAAAATTAAGTAGTGACTGCAGGTTGAAGAAAAGTAGCTGGAGTAAAAGTACAGATACAGCGCTACAAATGTACTCAAGGGAAAGTAAAAGTACATCTTTTTATAAGTACTAAGCAAATTACAATTCCTGAGAAAAACTACTCCATTAAGGTAATTTGAGCATTTGTAATGTGTTACTTTACACCACTGGATGTAGTAAAGTAGGTATTTCATTTAGGCCCCGTTTACACTAATGCGTTTTCGTTTTGAAACGCCGTTTTAGATCAAAAACGATCCGCGTCCACGCTAGCGTTTTTAAACATCTCCGTCCACACTACTTTACCAAAAACGTATATCACGTGACCATTCGTGCACTCTGGGCATGCGCGTCCAAGTATAAACAGGAAGCATGTGTCTCGCTTTGCATTTGGTTATTGTTAGTCAACAAACGCTTGTTAAAGGATGAACGCGAGCGATTAGCGAGTGCTCAAACAATAGCTTGCCTCTTGCGAATATATGCAGCTGCTGTAGTAAAAAAGGCAGAGTTTAACTGCACAATGGCGCCTAAAATGGACAATAGTGCAAACAACGCTCCCATTTCTGTGTCCATGTTGTTGTTTACAGTGAAGGCTGGTCTGCCATCTTCCAGTAGCGTTATAGTCATGTGATAGGGGCTTGACAAATACGGGAAGGATACGCAATGATCCAAAAGCCCCAATCAGCTAGCGAATGTCTGCAGCCCCGCCTCTGTTTTCAGATGTCTCCGTTTTCCCCCATCCACATTAAGACAGAGCAGCAACGTTTTAGAATGAAAACGGCCTCTGCAGCGTTTTCAAAACGCTCCATTTTTGGGGCTCGAAAACTCCGGCGTAGTGTGGACAGATGGCGTAACCGTAGCAAAACTTATGTGTTTTAAAACGAAAACGCATTGGTGTAAACGGGACCTTAGAAAGAATAAAGAAAAGGGTTTGGGGAGAGTTATTACAACCTAAGAAAGATCTCCTCCTCACCATTACTGTTTGCTGTAGGGGAGTGGTTAAGCATGTTAGCCACGCCCAATACCTCAGACAGATGCAAACTCAGAATTTAACTGAAAACAAACAGGAAGTGCATTTTCAGATTTTAATTTTAGATTACAAGGGCAAACTATTTTATTCTTAATGACATGCACAGATGAATTGTTCAGCACAAAACTAGCAATGTGAGCTAACAAAATCATATGGCTAGTTTTGATTTCATGTGTACCTTAAGCAGGTTTTACCTTTTTTAATGTTGTGTATGGATGAGATGGAGGCTCCGTTGCTGGGCAGAGCAATGCCCATTGATGACATGGTGCGTTTGGGTGAGGAGAGCATGGTGGGCGTCCCGTTGGGCGAGTAGGTGAAGAGCGAGTTGCCAAACCCTTGCCTACGTCCTTCTCGCCGGTTGCTGTCGATGGCCGCCTTCAGCTCGTTGGGGTTGCTGAGAGCCCTCTTCTCACATTCGTAAGTATACAGATACTTCATATATCTGCAAAGCAGTAGAAAAAAAACATGCACTTAGTTTCTTGCTAATTAATGATCTAATCTACCCTTTCCGGCGCTGCAGTGATGATAATTAATAACCAGTCAGAATATCTTTACACTTTTTTACTACTGCCTATACTTCAGCTTGCACATGCATCAGTTGGACACTGATCAAGCGCATGAATTTGTCAACTTAAATACAAGTTCTGTTATAAATTACTCATCCCATGTTGTTCCAAAACCCTGAGAGGTTCATGTCCGTAACACAAATTAAGATATTTTAAATTCAATCTGAGAGTTCCCTCATCCTTCATAGACCCTAGAACACTTTTGTGTTTCAAAAAACAACTGTGTTCTCCGATGTATTCTGAGTTTAATATATTAAATATGATCATTGTGTACAGCTTATGTATTCTGTGTTTAATATATTCAATATGATGATTGTGTGCTGTGCTGCTGACTCTCGTACTGCCCATAATAAACACTGACCTGAATAGGGAGGAAAGATATACACTATCTGACAAAGGTCTTGTCTCCTATCCAAGTTTTAGGCACAACAAATAATAACTGGACTTCTAGTCATCATTTGGTATCAGAAGTGGCTTATATAAAAGGCAAAGGCCTCTAGATTCCGTTTATTTTACCAAATAAAAATATGATCATGCCTTGATTTTTTATTATTTAACTCGGTCAGTAAGGTCTGACTTTGCTTAGACAAAAGTCTTGTCACTTAACAGAAATAATGTACAGTATAGAATATAAAGTCATGGTGCAGTGGAAAAAGAATGAATATTGTGTATGACTCCCATGAGCTTGGAGGACTGCATCCATACATCTTTGCAATGACTCAAATCACTTCATAATAAAGTCATCTGGAATGGCAAAGTAAGCGTTCATGCAGGACTCCCAGAGTTCATCAAGATTCTTTGGATTCATCTTCAATGCCTCCTCCATCTTACTTCAGACATGCTCAATAATGTTCATGTCTGGTGACTGGGCTGGCCAATCCTAGAGCACCTTGACCTTCTTTGCTTTCAGGAACTTTGATGTAGAGGCTTAAGTATGAAAAGGAGCGCTATCCTGCTGAAGAATTTGCCCTCCCCTGTGGTTTCCCATGGTTTGTCATCAAACCATGATTTTTCCTTCACCAAACTTGACTGATTCCTGTGAGAATCTTACAAATGAACCACTGAAGTCACACTGAATGTTTTTGGTTCCTTTTCTGGACTTTAAAAGTCTTTTGACTGCTGATGTCTATTGAATTGTTTTTCAGTCATGTGACCTGTGCGGAGACCTGGCGGGCAAAAAAAACAATAACCCATAATGGCAGCTACACTGGGATCTCCATAGAAATGCAGCACAATCAGGTCATATATCCATCTGTTACAAGCTACGAATACTTGGATCACATATCAACAGAACGAAACAGAAATAGGATCACAAACTGTAAATTGTGGGTACTTGTGATCCATATAGTGCCCCCGCAGCCATTTTCCAGTCATTTAAAACAGTCATGTCCCTGTCAGAGCTCCAATTTGGCGATGTTTACATCGGTCTTGTGGAATTTCCTTAGTGATTTCGTCATTGGTGATGGAGCTATAGCGTAAAATTGTCTGCTTTTATATCTGCTTTGTGTTGGTTTGTTTTGCTAGTTTAATAAGATTAGAATAAAATGAGCAAGTTAGAATAGAAACTGTATAAAAAGCATACAAATGTACTGATAGTTATTGGTAGGCCCACACGGAATCTGCACGCAGATTTTTAGCCCATCATTGATTGTTTATTTACTTGTGTAAATATGTGTACGTTTATATTTATTCAGTTTTTAAATTAATTTCAGTAATATTACTGACTAATATTAAAATATGTATATGATTTATTTACAATATGGTTTGTAAAGTAATATTTTCTGTCTTTTAGTAGATATATTATATGAGAGACCAAATAAAGTGAATCTAATTGGATTTGCATTGTAAATATTAAATACAAGTTAAAAAGGTATTACTTTTTATTTCATATATTAAGGTTTAAGTTATGATACTTTTAGTTATGAGATTTTTACCAAAATTCTGCGCAGAAATAGCCAAATGTCCGCAGATTCAGTCTGACCCTGGTTATAGGTACTATAAATTGTTATGGGTCAATGCTACCGTTTGGAACAAATTCATTATTTTCTTCTTTCTGGCTGTTCTTACTATGAATTAATTTCTGTAAAAGCGGAGTTCAGGCATGCCGCCTCATCAGTTATGCCTCATTCAAACTAGCAGCGACTTTGTTGCTGCCTGTTGCTCTGGGTGGCAATTGAAGTCGATAGTGTGCTTTCCCACATTAGGGTTGCTTAGGTAACATTTATGATCTTAATCACAGGAAGTGAATGAGATTACGTGCTGCTGAAAGTAAAGATAGTTCAGAGAAAACACCAAAAATATAAATGGAATCAGTACATACAATTCCTAACCACAAAGATGATCAAGAAAAAAAGATTTGTTGTCTGTCGTTGTTTATCTCCTGCAAACGCAGGTCTGTGTAGGTCTACATGACGGAGAATACAACTGGCTGCTGCAGTAGCTGAGAGAGGATCACGTGAGCTCTCCTGGTGCTCTCACTGGCTGTCACTCAACAAAGTCCCTTTCATTTGCATCAAGTTGAAGGAATTTCCACTTTGTCGCCATGTTCGACATGCCCACCTTGTCGCCAACAGTCGCTGTTGCTCGCACAAACAGAAGTTGTTACTCGCTCTCTGTTGAAATGAATGGTCACTTGTTGCTTTGCCACTGCAAGTTGCTCGTAGTGTGAATGCAGCATTAGTAACGCTAAACCTTATTGTGCAACAATTATCCAGTAATTATCAAAAAAAAAAAGGAGAAATCACTCAGCCCATGACTTTGTTTATTTCTTTGCCCGTCAGAGGGGCGTTCCCCTAATGGTATGACATCATGTTGAAACTATTAATGAAGGATGAGGGAGCTCTCGGATTTCTTCTAAATATCATAGGGCGTACTTATACCATGTACAGTTGCCTTGAACCGGGCCGACAGCCTGCACTCACATTACAGTCAGGCCTGAGCACGCTTATGTCATAGATGATGCGCTGTTCAGTTTAAGAATCGCTCTCGCTCAGCACAGTGGCCATTTCTTTATATCATTTTAGTCGTTTGATTTGCAGTGACACGCAGTCAAATAATTCGCTGAACAGATCAGCCACTTTTGACGCTCATAAACAATCATAAAGTCCTCGTGCTGCAGGAATGAGGAGGTTTACTAAAGGTGCAGTGAGGGGTTTGCATCTTTAATAATCTACGACAGTTTGCGTTCATTAAACAGTACGAATGATTAATAAATCCATATCAAACAGTCCCTTAAAAGTCACATCTCGTCTTCAGTTTTGGGCTCAGGCGTGCTTTGCACTCACACTACAGAGCCCAAGTGAACCGCACTCTGGCACACTTCTTACAACCGTGCCTGAGCACGATTTAGAGCACTCACACTTCTCAAACGATCCAGGAAACGGGCCTGGGCACGGTTCGGATAGCATAGTGTGAGTACGCCCTTAATTTGTATTATGAAGATAACCAAAGGTCTCAGGGGATTGAAACAACATCTGGGTCAATAACAACAGAATTTTCCTTCTTGTGTGAACTAACCCTTTAAAATAAACCAAATATTTGTACTGCTCAAAACTTAATGCAGTCATAAACTTTCTAGTGAGCACAAGTTGAGTGCCTGTGTTCCTGTACACTACAAAATGGAGCATATGTGGAAGGCCACACATTCAGCGGTAAGCAGTGATGGGAACTTCCTCATCACAGTATGGCCACAATAAACACTAATTTTTGTTAACAAATATGTTTAATGTAAATATGTTTTTATTTTCTTTTTGGGCTTAGTCCCTTTATTAATCAGGGGTCGCCACAGTGGAATGAACCGCCAACCTATCCAGCATATGTTTAACGCAGTGAATGCCCTTCCAGCCACAACCCAGCACTGGAAAACACCCATACACTCTTGCATTCACACTCATACACTATGGCCAATTTAGTTTATTCAATTCACCAATAGACCAATTGCCATGTTTGTAAACATTCAGGATGCGCGCGCAGGGAGGTGGCAGAAAAAACCTGGAGCATTACTATTTACAGCGAGGGAAAGACATTCGATGAGGTACAGAGTTTGTTGTTGTCTTAGAAATAAGATATATTGATAACATATTATATATATTATTTACATAATGCTTTCAGCGTAATATAACAGCTTGTCACCCAGTGATAAGCACAGTGATTCTGCAAAATTAATGTTAAAGTGAGCGGCGTTCATCTGACAGGTCCATTTGCGACAGCACCCTCCCAATGGATATTGGATAAGACAAAATGATCAAGCATCCAACCCGAAATATACAATCTCATTGAAGCTCCAAGGGATTTTACAAGAGAAGTTTAAGGTCTACAAGTGTTTGGATGCCAACAATTGTGCTCTGTGCGGTCATGTGCAAGAAATAATGTTCCCTGATTACCAGATTTAAAACTATGTAGTGCTAAAAACCGAGGGTCTGCCGAGCCAAAGACAAGGAAAAAAAAGTTGTTATACAAGGCCTGGGTAATCATCAACAGCAAAACTGCATTCTGACAGCGAACTACACCTGTACGGCAGGCCCAGGGTATGTGAACTTACACATAAAGGTAAAGTTGGTTTTATATTCGTACATTCGGACTTTCCCCTTAATAATATAATTTCATAAAAGTATTATTTGCAAACTCTAAATAGCGAAATCATATTAGCATCCAATGACTATCAAAGTACAACATTGTTCACAGTCAAATAAACAGTGTTCATGTTGTTTTTAAGTCATGCTTGCAGGTTATTTCAGACCGAATACTCAAAGTGCCGTGGTAAACAATATAGGGAGTGTGTAACAAGTTGTCACTGAATGAATGTGTGAGTATAAAACCAACTGTAATAACTTACACGTTTACGTTTCATTCTTAGCATTCACTGTCCGCAGTTTAATTAACCATATGTAACTGTTTTGCCGAAATCATTGCTGCAATCAAAAACGAGTAATGTGTATGATTCAGCATAGCCTGAACTTACCTGATATAACATAAGAACTGCAGAGTCGAGCATTTCTAATTAGGTCGTCACTTCATTCAGCTCCCTTTTAGCCAAAGACGTCTGCAGTCGGCATTAAAAGCAGTGTGGTGTATGGTAAAAGTCGAATTTGGCATGCTACCGCAAAACACGACATGTTTGCTATTGCAGCCGGTCTCTTTTTGCAACCGGCCACCCGTGTGACGTCATGTGTGACGTAGGTTGGTAATTCGTCTATAGCGCATGTCTTTGGACTGTGGGCGAAAGCGGAGCACCAGGAGGAATCCCACGCCAACACGGAGAGAACATGCAAACTTTACACAAAAACCAGGCTTGAACCAGCGACCTTCTTGCTGTGTGTTGAGGCTCATCATGTCCCCCTTGTTATAACTTAATTGTAATTCAATCCTCCCAGCTAAAATTCCACAGATGAAAACAGTCTTTATATGATGGTTGCAGGTTTGAATAATGTGATTGTAGCTCCTCCTGCATACACTTATGTTAATCAGGCGACATTTCGCTTTGTTTTTGTGAGCTTAATCTGACAGACAGAACACTTGGTGTGCATTTAATTAGGGGTGAAACGGATCACTGTTGATCCGTGATCCATACGAATCACAACTCACGGTTCGGATCGCACATGACCCGCGGATTAATAATTTAAATTAAATTACTCAATTATTGTCAGTTAATCCAACATTTATAACCATTGCAAAAACCTCCCGCGTCATTCAAATCGCGTGCATGAAAGCATTTAGGCTTCCCTGTAAGATATAATGATGACGGGAAAAGCTGTGGTGGGACCAGGGCTTAATTTGTGCTGGAACACTCCTGATCTGGCATCTCTGAAATCTGATCCGGCACCTCATTTTACCGATCCCCCTCCTCAACCGCTCTCCTACCCGTCCGCTGTTCACTTTCACTTTCTTCAGCGACTCCCCAACCCTCTTCAATTTCGTCCGCGACACCTCCGCCCCGCTCACTTCCATCTGCGACAGTACTCCGCCATCCACCGCCCCAACAACCCCAAAACCCCCCCCAAAATCACTGCTTAATGAAACATGACGCTGGTGAATTTTTGGCTGGTAAAAGCAATTACATTGTGTAACCAACAGATGGCGACAAACAACCATCAAAATAATGTGACTGAATAGGTTTTCAAAAATAATACACCTGCAGTATAATAAAACATGAAGTTTTATGTGTGAATTGTTGAATCATTAATTGAAGATGAATATAATCTGTTGTACAAGATGTGAGATTTCTATATTTAGCATTACCAGCAACAGTAGATCATATTTCATATTGAATACTTTTCTTTTCTCAGCTGGTTCTTTCTTGATTGTTATTTTTATTAACATTACAGGTTCTAAGTTCTGTTTGTTAAAAGCAATGGTTTTTGCTGTAATAATTTTATATAATGGTAAGCAAATTGTCTCCTCACTTTTTTGCTGATCTGAAAAATGGTCCGATCCGTGACTAAAAACTTGTGATCCGTTACACCACTACATTTAATCCATCCAATTTGTAGTTAAGCATTGTACAAACAAGGCAGACAGATTTGGATTAAACAAGTACTCACTGTGCCTTGATTATAAGGATACGAGACAAAAAGTACAAGCGTCTACAGTCAAAGTCTACAAGCAGCCCATATTTTTTGCTGACAGTTTGAAGCTTAGCGGTTTTTCCTGATTTCTTCGAAAATGAAGACCATATGGATGCCAGGCCTCTATACGTGCAAGTAAACATCAGGTGTTGGAGTACGTACTGTGTTCTGAGAGTGAAGGCAGCACTGGTGATGGAGGTCGGCAAGTTCAAGCCCTTGGTGATCTCTCTCCACAACTTTTTATTTATGACCTCCACCAGCCCCCCTTTTTCTGTCACCAGCTGGTAGAGCATGTAGAGGTCCAGCACCTGCTTGGCCATGATGGGAATCCTGTTCACTGGGGTCCCTGCACAAAAACAAACAGCTGCATTGAGCGCTTTATATGCTAGAAATCAAAGCAACTCCATTATTAGTTTAGGAAAATTTCAGGCTTTTCTCTTGGCGGCAGTTTGTCATAACTAGGCATTTGTACTATAAATAATTATGGTTATTAAAAATTAATAATAATAATAATAATACATTTTATTTAAAGCGCCTTTCAAGAAACCCAAGGTCACTGTACAACATCATATACACAATTCAATTATTAAAAATAAACCAATTGTATAAAAATAGAGAAGATGATAAAATACAAAGACATGATACAGAGTGTGGTATGCAGTTATAAAGAGTAAGTTATTTTGAACAGATGAGTTTTAAGTCTGGATTTAAACAGAGGGAATTAATTCATTTTCCTTCGGCTTAATCCCTGATTATTAGGGCTCGCCACAGCGGAATGAACCGCTGCCTAATAAAATTTCCCAAAAATCATAAATACATCAGGAGATGGTTCAACTGGAGTTAGAGAACATTTAGGCAGTACAGCAGGTTTAAATGCATTTAGATGGGAGCATGTTTCAACATTTCCAAAGCCAGCTCATGACCTGTGTTCACACTCCTAAGTTTATAAATGCGTCGCCACAGCCCTGCTTCCGTGTGATATACACAGAGGACACTGCAGCGCTTTTATATAAATACATCACCGTGGAGATGTGAAAGATGAGCTGGGTGTTGATGAGAGTGCATAAGGTGCAGAGTTCGGACAGGTCTGTTCATAAAGGGCTCTATAAAAAGCCATATGATAAGGTTTTTGGCTGTGAAAATGTGATTTTCTCTTGTCCCACATACCTTTCTTCTGCATAAAACTGAATAGATCATCCAGAAACTCCTTCCTTTTGGGGTCACTGTCCAGTTCATAGAGCTGCATATGAAAAACACACAGGCAGACAAACCAACATGAGAATTAAACAGGAAGCATATGTCATTTATTTATAAAATTTCAGCTCTTGCCATCAAAAAGACGTTTTAGGCAACCTCCGGTAAAGAAAAATGTGTATCAAATGTCCTTTGTGCTGACCGCCATTAGAAATTTAAATACTAGGTTCTTAGTATCTATAGGGTTTTTTAATGTGATGACATTAAATGTATTTGTGTTGCCTGTTTTTCTGTAATATGTGTACTGTAAACACTGATGTGATTGAGTAATGAAGCCAAAGATAAATTTCCACTTGTGGACAATAAACAGGGTTCTTACACCTTTTCCAACTTCAAATTCCAGCACTTTTCAAGCACTTTCAATGTGCATTTTTAAGCTTTTCTAGCACCTAACAACCACTGTAAATTGCGCTTATATATGCTGCATGTGTTTTTTATTTTTTTTTACATTCAAATCCATTGTGCTATTTCCAGGCCCGGATTAAGAATTCCTGAGCACAATGTCTTGTAGGGCCCCCTACAAGGCCGCACCCCTATAGTTGAATAAAAAAATAAGATTAATATAATATTTTTTAAATAAAGTTAATCTATAATATTTTGCCCACATTTTTTAAATAAATGACATAGTGCATTTTTATAATCAACAAAGATTTACCTGATTTTAAAAGGCATTTAAAGCACACTTTGATAAAAAAATAAATACTAATAAAACTTGTAAAAATGAATGGTTTTTAATATACTTGTTCAAGTTCACTGAAGCAGTACTAAAAAATTATATTTAAGGGTATTTTTTATGTATAACTTCTACAAACTTATAATGCATATGATTTGGATATAACACCTCGCCAATCCAGTGTAAATCTGAGTCTTCCATAATACACACACTGATAAATGATTCCTACTGTCTCCCTCGTGATGAAGAAGAGTAGGCAAGAAGCACTTGATTATAAAGCTGAAGGTATCTGAAATCACACACACTGTACAAGTTCTCTCCTGTCTCTCTCCTCTTTAGGGGCTTTCTCTCTCTCTCTCTCTCTCTCTCTCTCCATGAGGTCGGAGAATATGGGTGAAGCAGGGCGACTAACATTGTTTCATGCTTCATTTTTAAATGCCCCGGGTTGCGCAACACCCCAGAAGTGGCTCCGTTTGAGAGTGTAGAAGCTATATTTTATGCACATATGCATCCCTTCGGTTTTAATTTTACTGTACAAAAGTTATTTACACTTAAACACACAGTATACTGGATACCCGAGCTGGGTATTGAACATTGGTTTATTTTCATATCTTATAGTCATTGACTAATTTTGATATAATGTTATGATGCCTAAAATGGAAAGGAGATAAAATAAGTAATGTAAACTCATGTTCCTATAGTTATTATCATCTAAAACTAAGCAGAAGCAAATATGTCCTATTTGATATCAATAATCAAAAAGTTATTTTCCCAGTATTCAGTTGAATTGCAATAATTTTGTCAGAATACATGATAGAGATAAAATTACTTTTTCTAGTGTTTGCTGCTCTCTGCTGGTTTCAAGCAGAACTGTCTGGAGTAGCCAAATTCTCTAAACAGATAATCTACACCCTTTCAAAAAAGCATTTTAGAAAAAAAAAGTGCCCAATGTTGAAGTGGTTCATCATAAAACAAAAAACATGTCAAATATTATGTATTACTTTCAGCAGTTTCTTATGTAAATTCAAAGGGTTTTCTATTCAATTACATTGGAATTTTTCATTTATAGCAATGCATTTGGATATGGAAGGCTTTCAAAATTTAGCAGGCGGAAAATACATAAAAAAATGGCATAGCACCTCTCATCAGTTGGAATACAATAACTTTTGCATAGATTATGTTAGAGACATTTTTCTTTTTTCTTCTGATTACAGACATGTGCAGGAACCACCAAAATCATTTACAGCATCATAGACCACACAGAACCTAAAAGATACACTTTCAAATTTGAGTTTATAAAAAAAGAATTACAAATAGCGCCTCTTTTTTTAGGTGTTAATTATGACACAGACAACATATATAGTTATTTTAAGTACTTTCAATAGTGTTTTAGGAAAATTCAAAGGGTTTTCTTTAAAATGATACCAAATTTTTGCATTTACACCTCTGCATGTGAATTTGGGAAGCTTTTAAATGTGGGTAGGCAAAATCCAGGCGGAAATCCCAAAATAGCACTAGACTACTTAACTTAAATTGTTGAATACTCTGGAACATAGATTTATTGGATTTATTCACAGACTTTACAGTGATCGGCTTTAGTCATTTCCATAGCAGACTTAAACCCAATGGATGTCTTTTATCCACTCTTCAAAAAGTGTAAATGGTGAATTAACATTCACCACATGATTACTAATCAGATGTGCCATTATTTGTACTTTAGGTGGTTTCTAAAACAAAATGTGTCAGTGTTATTTTCATTCTCTTGTATCCAGACCTTTACATTTTAGCAGCTCCCTGTCATGTGAACTGAGTGACTGACAGCTGATATTGACCAATCCATTCGTGTTCAGTTCAAAGGCAGTGGGCCAATCAGAAGAGCTTTAAGGTGGGTTAGGCATTGTGGGCTTTGTTTACTGCAGCAAGTTGACATTTCAATCGTTTTAAACTATTTCTGAGTGCTGCGTTTGACATTTTTAGGTGCAAATATGAATTCTGCGTGAATGTCTCCTGAATCTGCGCATGCGGTGAACATTTTGCAATGAAAACTGGTCGCAGAGCAACAATTTTATGCACTCGCACAAATGCTCTCAATAATATTTTGAGCTTGCATAGTTAAATTTTCGGGCGCATATGCAACCAAAACGGTCGCCATTTTGAGCCCTGCAATTTCAAATTCAAGCAGGTTCAAGCACTTTGTCCAAAATCCAAGCACTTTTCTAACCTTGAAAACACCATTTAAAAAAAATCAAGCATTTTCCCGTACGAACCCTAAATAAAGAAAGTTAAGTAACAAAGTAAAAGGGTAAAGGAGGACTGCAATAAAATGTCATCATTCTTAAAGGGTAAGTTCATCCAAACATGAAATCTCTGTTATTAATTACCCACCTTCATGTCTTTCCAATCTAACAGACATCTTTGGAACATAAATTAAGTCATTTTAGATGAAATCTGTGAGCTCTCTCTCTTCCTCCATAGATAGTAACAGTTACAAGATGATTCAGGTCTAGAACAGGAACAAAAGACATTGTCAAAATATTCAATGTGTCATCAGTGGTTCAACTGTAATCATACGAAACCCCCAGAGCACGTGTTTGCCAAAAAAACAGTAAAATTAAGATGTGTTTTCTATGGGTAATATGAAGCTTGCACCTTTGAGAAGACAAAAGGGAACAAAGTACTGTTTACAGGTTTTTTGGCACACAAAAGTGTTCTTGGAGCTTGTTTGATTACAGTTGAACCACTGACGCCACATTGCTTTGACGGTTCTTTTTACTCTAAATTTGATCTTAAATGTGTGGTCCAAAGATGACTACAGTTCTCAGGGGATTAGAACGATGTGAGGGTGAAAAATTAATGACAGAGTTAGCATTTATGGGTGAACTAACCCTGTAACTTTCTGATCAGGAATTGGATTGTTTAAGCAATAAACCACAAGAGGTCATTCTACACGTTGGAAAAAAGCATTCTGCTGAAGCAGATCTAAAGCAAAGTCCCTTTAAGGAAAATTCTTTTCCCTCGGCCACCATCTTTGAAACATCTCTTGGGCAGTATGCTCAGGCATTCTGTTTGAATGGACAAACATCAAATTCTCCAAAATTGCTTGCCAAGCTTACGATTAAATTTCATATTAGGAATCACCAATAAAATTAAACAACAACTGTGTCTTTAGTTTCATTTCTAAACCTCTAAGTCACTTAAAATCTGCAGAAACTCATGTCTGGCCCAAGCTCCTTCCCCAGAGTATCGTCAGTCTATAGCGATCGATGATTGCCTCCTGTACTAGTAGGCGGGGCTTTCACCATATTGACAGTTACACTTTTTCCCATTTAAAAAGACACGAGAGACACGTCTTGTGTATTCTATAGGCTGCGTCTGAAACCGCATACTTCCATACTATACAGTATGCTAAAATCAGTTTGCGAGCCGAGTAGTATGTCCGAATTCATAGAATTCGAAAATCAGTATGCGAGAAGTACCCGGATGACTTACTACTTCTGGCGAGATTCTGAAGTGCGCATTCCATGCACGCTGCGCTATCCCATGATGCTCCGTGAGAGAATTCATGAATGGGAGTAAAGTGACGCAACTGACGCAGGCAGGTCATGTGACCATGACAAAATGGCGGATGTAGTACGTCCGAATTCCATTCATACTTCTTACATTCATACTGTATAGAACGTACTTTTCTAACGGCCGAGTAGTACGTTTAAATTCAAATGCAGTACCTACTGAGTAGTAGGCGGTTTCGGACGCAGCCCATAGTCTCTCTTTAATGTTCAACATTTGTGAGCTCATAACTCTGCATCAGACTGTCCTACAGACTTATGGCTGAGCTTATTTAACTCAGTCTAACCAGCAGCCAACCACTGAGGACCTTTAAACTTACTAGCCGCTACCTAGCAACCACTTACAGCACCCTAGCAACCGTCCTATAGACTTTCATTGTAAAAGACTGTCATTGACCTAACATTGGATCAACCTTTGCGAGTTCATAACTCTGCATCAGACTGTCCTACAGACTACAGTCTGGCCTTATTCAACTCAGTCTAGCCAGCAGCCAACCACTGATGACCTTTAAACTTACTAGCCACTCCCTAGCAACCAATTTCAGCACCCTAGCAATTATCTCGTAGACTGTGACTAGCTGTTCTAACACATGCTAATAGTTTTAACATCCTACTGATATGTGAATCTTGCTAGAAACATACTAGCAACATGCTAGTGACATGCTATCACATGCTAATTCATGCTAACAACAACATGCTAATTCATGCTAGAAACAAGCAGATTCATGCTAGAATCATGTTAACAGCATGCCAATTCATGCTAGACTCATGCCAACAACATGCTAATTCATGCTAAAATCATGCTAGTTATATGCTAGTTTATGCTAGAATCATGCTAATTCATGCTAGAACCATGCTAGTTATGTGCTAATTCATTCTAGAATCATGCTAACAACATGCTAATTCATGCTAATACATGCTAGAAGCATGCTAATCCATGTTAGAATCATGCTAATACATGCTAGAAACATGCTAATCCATGCTAGAAACATGCTAATTCATGCTAAAATCATGCTATTTCATTCTAGAAACATGCTAACAACATGGCAATTCATGCTAGAATCATGTTAACAACATGCTAATAAATGCCCCAATATACTTTAAGCAAAAACAAACTGGTATGACATCATTTTGAACATAATCGAGCCACTTTATCTGGAGTTTGCATTGGCTGGTAAACATTTTCAGACTCCCACTGGTCCAGTCTGCAGGTGGATTCTGATTCCATGAATCTCAAATCTTTTCCAGTTAATTTCTACAGTTCAGATATAAATCTACGTGTAATTCTATTTTAAAGCAACATAGACATTATTGAAAGCAACATCGCTCTGTGTAATACCACGAAGCTGTTTGCTTTAAAACCAATCTACTACATAAAGAACAATATTATGTGACATGATTGACTGAAGTGTTGTATTGCAGAGCTTGCGCCAACACCCATGTCAAATGCTTTAACTGATGATTTTTTAATCTTTGTCAGTTTAGTTTAACATCAATCATTTGTCAGTTTAGTTTAACAACTAGTAAAGGCATAAGAACAGTCCATTTCTCCCAATATTGCAGGTATTTGTCCACTTGTAGAACCATATTTTGAACATTAGATACAATATCCAACTGTTCCGATTTTTAGGGGGTTTGAGTTGTAGCCACTTTCGAGTTACAGTTTTCTTACTGGTTAGAAGTATTTTATTAATAAATACTTGTCTCTTACCATTAAGTTGGCTGCAATATTCCCCAGGTAAATTGTTGTGAAAGAGAAGTCCATTTCATCACCAAAATATTTTGTGTTACTTTCATTACATCCTGCCAGTATGACTGAATGACTGGGCAACTCCAAAATATGTGAAAATGATTTGCTAATAGTATGCTTACTTTTTTGACAGAAAAGCAGAAGTATAATAATCAATTAACTTCTCTACCTATACTACAGGACTTTTAAATGCTAGACTCTCAGTGGCAGATGAAAATTCTAAGGTGTGCAATTATTTTTAGATAAATGCACAGCTAAACTAGTTTTAAGAAGGACCAAACTGCATCACAGTTCCAACAGCCTACAACAGCCAAAAAAAAAATCACATCAAAATAGAAAATAAGGCTTTGGATAAGACCTGTAAGAAACTAGTCTTAAACACAGGAGGAGTTTAAGGACAAAAACCTGACAAATGTCTTGAAAATCAACATCTGAGTGATGTCTTTAGGTGTGATAACCGTAGTATAAGTGGAATAACTGACCCTACTCCACTGAATTATTAGAAAATAACACACCAAAGGTGTAAAGGACAATCTGCTTTGCGTCACCACCTCTGGTGAATTATTAGTAAAATAATGCACTCCCGTCAATTATTTCTTATACTTAACCTGCCATGAATACCATTTTCTATGCATTATTTTAAGGTCAAGGTAAAAT
>CAIGQZ010031698.1:6907056-6933112 GCA_903798205.1 Danio tinwini | reverse complement strand
AATAATATATATATAAAGTTTGATTTTAGTATAAGGGTTAGAGTTTTGACTCTCAATGTAGCTATCGTCTTGCATTTTAACTATAAACCTTCTACAGAAGAAATGAATGTCACCTATACCTTGGCCTGAGTGAAAATAAATGAACAGTACACTATCATTTTTAGGTGTGCTATCTCTTTAAAAAAAGACACTTGAGATTGATAGACAAAAAGGTTGAGAGTGAAGTGTGATGCAATGAGAAAAGGTGCTAGCCTAAGCTTTTCGGCCATCTTTGTTTACATTCCAGCGTCTAGAACCGCAGCCTGACATCACCTCATAAGCAGCAGCAATGTCTGGACAACATCCAGCTATGAACTACTCTCCGTAACAGCAATTCCTGTCTACGAGCGCTCGTTTTCCTGCTTGGACATGAGTAAGTTGTCTGCAATTAAAGCTGTTTGAATGGGAGGCTGTTGGAATACCTACGGGAGATCGTCTGTTGAACACAAACATGATATCACATCCATGTTATTCAGAAAATATATTCATGGTCTTGATGCGTTCAACACTTCTTCAGAGGAAGGAATAATCAAACGGCTGATTGACAGGTCAATGGTAAAAGCAAATCCTAATCCAAATGAAGCACCGGATAAAGAAGTTTTGATTAAAGAGACGCATACAACAGTTCAAATTTAAAAACAAAGTGACAAACTTGTTAAATTTTACAACTTAAGTGCTAAAAACAATGTGATAACCTAAATAGCAGAAGATTATCAAAGTTTGACGGTCACTCAAATTATATAAAAAACAAAACTGTACACTACTTATTGTATATAGTCTTACAGACAAAAACAAAGCAGCAACACTAAAGCAAATTAGCTTTTAAGGCATTTCAACAACAGCTTAAACAGCAATGGCTTTTTTCACCAAGTACCACCTCAGACAAACATAGTCTCTCCAAGTACCACAATAATGACCAGTATTGAAATACAGTACCGTAGTAGGCCTAATTAAGCAGATGCAGCACTGCACAGCAAAAAAAAACGAGGCAGATTAATTCCTATTATTAAGAATATGTATTATTGTCAGTCACTTTAAACATTATAAATAGTTTAAACATTAACTGTGCTTGCAGACAAAAAAACGTTACCATTTAAATTAAAATGTGCTTTTAAAAGTTAATTAAAAATGGAACTGTTCTTTAAAAGTCAAAAGAAAACTGCTGTACTTGTAAAGTATTAATGTATAGCTTGTTCATCAAAACCAAGTGGCAACCTCCCGCTCTCCCTTGGGAAGCCAATACGGAAGTAACTAAAACAATTTAGTCAGTCTAGAGGGAAAGATGAATGCAGCATTGTACAGAGACATCCCGAATGAAAACCTGCTTCAGAGTGCTCTTGACCTCAGACTGGGGCGACGGTTCATCTTCCAGCAGGACAATGACTCAAAAGCACATTATCAAAATATCAATGAAGTGACTTCACAACAACTCTGTGAACGTCCTTGAGTGGCCCAGCCAGAGCCCAGACCTAAATCCTATTGAACATCTCTGGAGAGATCTGAAAATGGCTGTACATCGTTAGTTTCCATAAAACCTGATAGAACTTGAGAGGTACTGCAAAGAGGAATGGGCAAAAATTCCCAAAGACAGGTGCGTCAAGCTTGTTGCATCATATTCAGAAAGACTTGAGGCTGTAATTGCTGCCAAAGGTGCATCAACAGTGTTGAGCAAAGACTGTGAATACTTCTGTACATGTGATTTTCTTAGGTATTTCAATTTGCAACAATTTTCAAAAACTCTTTTTTCACATTGTCATTATGGGGGATTGTGAGGAAATAAATTTATTGAATTCATTTTGGAATAAGCCTGTAACATATAAAAAATTTGGAAAAAGTGAAGCGATATGAATGCTTTCCGGATGCACTGTACAGCCTAAATCCCACTTCAGCGTATTGCTTTTAATGGTCACCCGCCTCAATTGCTCATTTGCAGTGAGCAAATCAATGTTTAATGTTAAAGCCGCTAAATGGCAACTGACTGTAGAGGGTGTGATTATGTATGAAGGTGAAAATCTCTTATTTCGGGAGAAAGTAGTGTAAATAGTAACTAGTGAGTAAATTGACATTTTTGAGTGAACTATCCCTTTAAGCCTACAAATTCAGTACACAATCTTTAAATCAACTCTGAAAGTAAAACAACAACATGTATTACAATCTAAATCCCACTTCAGCGTTGTGCTTTTAATGGTCACCCCCTCTCAACTGCTCATTTGCAGTTAGCAAATCAATGTTTAATGTTAAAGGCACAAAACGGCAACTGACTGTAGAGGGTGTGATGGTGTATAAAGGTGAAAATCTCTTATTTTGAGAGAGAGAGTACGTAGTGTAAAGAGCAAATTGACATTTTTGAGTGAACTATTACTTTAAGTCTACAAATTAAGGACAAGATCTTTGAATTAGTGAGACATATTGAGAAAATTATGCATCAAACCTGAAAGTAAAACAACAATATCGATATATATATATATATATATATATATATACATACATATATACATACACTGAAGTCTAAATCCCACTTCAGCATTGTGCTTTTAATGGTCACCCCCCTCAATTGCTCATTTGCAGTTAGCAAATCAATGTTTAATGTTAAAGCCACTAAATGGCAACTGACTGTGGAGGGTGTGATGAATTTTTAAAGAGCTCTTTTCTTTACTGTCCATCTGGGCTCCATTTGCCCTGCTGTTCATGTTTACAACAGACATCAAAGGATACTTCTGCTTTCTCAGGAAGTTTGTGTGAGAGGAAGAAGTGTAACATTTATATAGCTACAAAATAAGAGATTTCCACCTTCATGTATGAAAGAATTATAGTGTGTTATTCTTTAATGACAACATCAACTAATGGTAAATTCACAGATGAAGAAGGCCAATACAAACTTTAGTTAGTACAAAATGCAGCTGCCAGAGTTACCAGGTCTAGAAAATATGTTCATATCACCCCAATATTATCCTTCTTACACTGGCTGCCTGTTAAGTTTCGTATTGAATATAAAATGCTGCTTTTTACTTATAAAGCTTTAAATAATCTAGCTCCTGTTTATCTAACCAACCTTCTGTCTCACTACAATCCAACCCGCTCTTTAAGATCTCAAAACTCAGGGCTTCTGGTAGTACCTAGAATAGCAAAGTCGAGTAAAGGAGGTCGAGTCTTCTCATTTATGGCCCCTAAACTCTGGAAAAGCCTTCCTGATAATGTCTGAGGCTCAGACACACTCTCACATTTCAAAACTAGATTAAAGACCTATCTTTTTAGCAAAGCATACACTCAGTGCATCACTTAGCGTTATGACGCATGAGTGTGCCCCACGCAGTTTTTTGCATCTTGTTTATATACACTATGAACAGCAGCTACGCTAATTATTCTCTTTATTCTCTATCTCCACCTGGGGGTACTCATCCTGAGGCCCTCAGACTATGCAGCTCCACTGATGCGATCCAAGACCAGCGACGAGACGATCCCAAGGTTTTCATAATCCTGGACCAGGCCGTATCCCGAGCAGCTGCTGTGGTGGTCATGGTGAAGAGCATGAGACTGATTCCTGTGACGCTCCAAGGACAGACGAGTCTTCGCTGAGGTCGTAGAGAGGAGAAATGGTCGTGCCCAACTGAGCCTGGTTTCTCTCGAGGTTTTTAAATGTTCACTTTCGCCAATTGGTGACGTTTTTTTCTCGCCGCTGTCGCCACTGGCTTGCATGCTGCGCCTCGATGGAATTGCTCTTTAGTGTTTGGCCTCTCAGTAGTGATTATTAATCCACACTGAACTGAGCTAAACTGAACTGAAACTCTGAAAACTGAACTGACACTGTTTCAATTTACTATTATCCTCTATGTGAAGCTGCTTTGACACAATCTACATTGTATAAGCACGTAGAAATAAACGTGAATTGCATACAACCTTAAAACATGTACATAGCGAGAACATTTACTAGCTACAACAGCACTATTAATTCATAATAATAATTTAACAACCCTCACGTCAAAATAGCAGTCAGTCAGTCCACATGTACTACACTTATGATTTACATTTTTTGTTAAATAAGCATTATTGAAAAACAAAGGTTCCAATATTGAAACTGCTATTTTTCTATGTGCTATTTTTGCTTTATTGCTATTTTTATAATTGCATTTCTAAAGAATTTAATCAAAATTTACATCAAAATGTGCTAACTCACATATGTGGAGAGAATTTGGATGGAAATATCTAATAAGATTTTTCATCACGCCAAGACAAAGAGCATACGCCATAGTGCTGGAGACAATGTGGGTCTCAGGAACCTAATCACTGGCACATTTATTTTGGGAATGTCCTGTAATAAAGCAATTTTAGATAGAAGTACATAAAGCAATAGAAAGCACTTAATATTACACTACCCTTTCAATTCATGGTTATTTTTTGGAAGCTCTGATACTCAAATAAGTAAATCTGAAAAATACTTGCTTGATATTTTAATAATCGCAGCCAACAAAGCAATTACAAGACACAAGACCCTCTAAAACCCAAGAATGGCTAGAAATACTATCTAATATTTATGAGATGTAAAAAATTACATTCTCCCTTCAACTCCAAATGAATGCATTTAGAAATATCTGGTCCAAGTGGACTGAATACATTAGATTGCTCCATCCAAACTTCGTAGAAAAATAAAAATACTACTAAAAAATGTGGGAAAAGTAAAGCGCTATGAATACTTTCCAGATGCACTGAATTGTTGCTTTGCTTTCAGCTCTGATGCATTCTTTTTCTTAATGTCTCGCTAATTCAAAGATCGTGAACTGAATTTGAAGACGTAAAGGGACCTCTATTGAACTCCATTGTGCTATAAATGGGAATGTTTATGTTTTTACATTAATAAGTTCATTATAAAACATTACAAATGATACTGCATCATTAATGTATTTTAAATTCATTCCCATCCACAGATCAAACATTGTTCAATTTACGACCCACTGCACTGCCCCTCTTAATCCTCTTGTTAGATTATGAATTTACAGTTGATAATATCTGAACTAAAGTTGAGTAAATAAATAAAGATTTGACCCTCTCTGACCTATGTATATTTAGTATTGATATTATTCATGTTACCACTTTGTTGTTACTGTTATTTTCATATATTTTATTTTATGACACCTTTTGTTTTTGTATTGTGTTCTGTTACTTTATAGTTGGTAAAATACAAAAATGTTTAGGAAACGTACATTATCTTAAGTGGAATCATTGTACTATATTTATTGGTACTACAAAAATAATTATTTGATTAAAATTAGAAAGAGAAAAACACCCCATCACAAACATCCCTTACAAGACCTTTTTACAAAGACCTGCTTAAACTGCAGTGTCAAAAAAGATATATTAATAAATAAATAAATTAACCAGGTCGCTGGTTCGAGCCTCGGCTTTGTCAGTTGGCATTTCTGTGTGTTCTCGGCTTTGGATGTTCTCCCAGCGTTCGCGTGGGTTTCCTCCGGGTGCTCCGGTTTCCCCCACAAGTCCAAAGACATGTGGTACATGTGAATTGGGTAAGCTAAATTGTCAGTAGTGTATGTGTGTGAATGAGTGTGAATGGATGTTTCCCAGTGATGGGTTGCAGCTGGAAGGGCATCCGCTAAGTAAAAACATGCTGGATAAGTTGGCGGTTCATTTCGCTGTGGTGATCCCAGATTTCTACTTTAATAAGCCCAAAAGGAAATGAAAGAATCAATTAATTAATCGTTTTAAACAGAATTGGTGACAAAGGGCAGTTCTGCTGGAGTCCAACATGTACTGGAAACAAGTTTGACTGTCAACACAATATACCTACACACAGTTCTGTCCAAACAGCTTACAAAAGATGATTTTCATCATAGGTGCCCTTTAAACATGCTGCCAAATCCGAATATATCTTCAGAACTGTTTGTTTTAACACATGCATACATATACAAGTAGGGGTGTCAAAATTAATTGTTTCTTCGGTGCACCGCAATGCAGATGGGGACAATTCGATATCGGTTCAGTAATAGATCATAACTGGTTATTACGCACTGACGTCATTTATCTCCTATGCGCGATGTCGTGGTAAAATACTATGGCGAAGGAGGCGAGGGCGAGTAAATAAAACACTCCTACTACTTAAAAAGCAGATAATTGTGCACATGTGTGAGTGTGCTGGACAGTCTTTCACTGACACTGAGGAATGGTAAAGCACGAGCTGCTATTTCACTACATGGAGAAATGCTGTAAAACTCCATCTCTGCCCCCCCCCCCCCCCTCTCCCACACACACACACACTTTGGGCATTTGATTTGATCCGTTGGCATGTACGTGAGGTATATTTTTCTCTCCTCTCGGCTGTTAAAGCGATACTTGTGGATCAAAACAAAAGCGTGGCTGTGGTGCGAGTTTATTGTATTGTATTTATTTGATTACGGGTTACCTGATAACCGTGTTTTATGCGCATATAGACTGACCCGCGGCTGTTTTTCCCGCGTCACTCATCGGTGAACAGCGCTTTTGTTTCTAAAGCCAATCGCAGCCCTTTCTGTTTAGCGGGTCAAGACAATGACAAATAATAGGGGTGTAAGAACTTGCCAGCGCTCAAAAAGCAAGCGGGATAATATTTACATGAGTTTATTTGTTATTAATGCTCCTGCTGTCTTCTGTGCATGTGTTGGAGTTTTGCCTAAAACATTCACAAAGAGTGTTTTTTTTTGAGCAGGTAAAATTAAAGGTACAGTTCATATATCTTACTACTTGTACTGTATTAAAGGACAAAATTGTATTACAAGTAATATATAAATATAAACATATTTATAGATTAATACAATTTTTTTTTCTTGTGTTGTAAAGAAAAAAAATCAAATTATGAATGGAAAGCATCGTCAATGCACCGTGATATCGAATTGAACCGAATCAATGGCATGATAATCGTAACCGAACCGTAAGACCAGTATAGGTTTACACCACTATATACAAGCATACCCTGCTATCAGGAAGAGGAAGTTGCAAAAAAACACCCAGTGGTATACACCGACTCCTATATAACTTCTGCACAGACAATGATTTAGCATAACAGATAAAGTCTCTTGGAGCACCTGGAAGCAACGAAAGAAAACATGGGTGCAAGAATTAGACGCAAAAGACTATTAGAAGACAGCATTTGACTACATCAAAAATGCATTTAATTTGATCTTAAAATACCATTAAAAAAGCTAAAATCACAACAATCCCAGTGAATTAAAACCTCAATCTTGGCCAGACACAGACGACGGAAATAAAACCACACTCACTGTGTAAATGATTATGACATGCCTTTTTTGATACCAGTGAATAAATCTGTTTCTTTATTCAATTGGCTTCATGGCAGGCACAGATAGTTTTACTAGAGACATTGGCAGCTTGCCTTAAAGCATGATTAATTAATATCTGTATCAAGCATAATCAGAAACACTGAGGCTTTGCATTCATTTTGGCCGTGTCCCAGCTGCTCCAGGAAAGAGGCCAGCTGTCAGCCTTTCACATGCCGGAAGACATGCTACCTTGCAGTTTGATCTCAAGTTTTACTTTTACTTTTTTTTATTTTATTAAAGTGTACTAGAGTTCAGTTTGGAGAGATTCCAGCTGTAATGGATGATAAAGACACTAGTGTGTGTGTGTGTGTGTGTGTGTGTGTGTGTGTGTGTGTGTGTGTGTGTGTGTGTGTGTGTGTGTGTGTGTTATTTCTGCCAGGGTCCAGATTATCACTCACCCTCAGGCACATTCCTCACTGAACCCACCCATCTGCCCAAAATAAACCCCAGCTTAACCCTTTCCACACGTACACACTAGAAAATGCTGGCTTACTCTCACAAAAACACTGCAGTAGTGTCACGAGACTACAGGTAAACGCATTAATGTATTATTTTTTGCTACTGGGTGTATCATCCAGTTTCACCATTCTTGTTTTCAGAACGGGGGCGGGGATGTAAAGTATACATTATACAACCCTTCAAGTGCCACCCAATCATTGTGCAACATCTTAACGTACGGAGCGTGCTGCTCGTCTTGATTACATAACTGCCCACAATATTCACGTTTTCTGGCAACTGCTTGATATGTAGATCAAGCTTCTAGTGAACGCTAAAGCACTGATAGCATTTCTGTCGCCCGCCAAAAAAAAAACTGTTGTAAACACCTGCGAATGCCTGACTCGGCATATCACATGCCAGCAAACACAACTCACATGAGCCTGTTGTTAAGCAAGGTACAAAATCGAACTTGATCATTAAAAAAAAGACCCCACACTGCTCCTTAGATGGATGTCTAAGTTAAGTTTAACAGGAAAAAATAGGATAGACAGCACTTTGAGCACATGATGAGTATATAATGGCGCTACTGCATGGCACCTAATCAATTCCATAAATCAGCCATAAAACGAAGCCACTTCATTCAGTCACCAAGAAATCTTTATTAATAATAAATAATAATCTGACTATTCCACACTTAATCTGCTCATACATTTTATTTTTACATGGACATAGGGTTTCTGCAGATATCAATGTCAAATTTAAGACTTTAAGACCTTTTTAAGACCATTAAGTACTACATTTAAGACCTACACTACAATATCAATAACACGCATACACATAAAGAGAAAATGCAAAGTCACTAAATTACTGGCAAAATAAATGTATTTAAATTGAACAGTACTGAAGACAGGTTAGATGCACCATTGAACTACAGGAAAAAAACAAACAAACATCTTAAGGCTGATTTATACTTTCACCTGGCGCTGCATCGCGCACATATTTGACTGCACACACCTCACGAAATGGACAAGGTTTTTATACTTGCAGCTTTCGCTGTTGTGATATTCTTTAAAAAGAACAGGGGGCGGTCAAAAGAAACACCATGAAGGCAGTTTCCGGAAGTAGGTCATATCATCAAAATCATTCAAGATTTTGAAACAAATTTTTTTTATTATAATGATTATAAAGATTTTTATAACCAGTCAAGATTTTTTAAATCAAACTTTGATGCATCACTTGCTTTTGTTCATATCTCGCACAGTTTTACCTATTAAAGTTAAATATTAATGACAACAGAACATGGGTTGCTCTACAATTCTATTTTTTATGATGGAAAGAATAAGCAAAAAAAAAAAAAGAAAAAGTACACTTACTAAAAATACTGACTTTTATTTAGCCCACTCAACAATTCACACATTACTGTCAGGCTAGTTTCTGTCCTCTACTTATAAGATAAAAAGGCAATAATGGACTAACATTCCTGACCATTATCACAATTAAAGCCTAGGAAAATAGGCCATCAGCATATTGTAAACTGATAGGTTCAAATAAATAATCTGACTTCATTTTAGTTTTGTAACTATCAAACTGTTTTAAATTTAAAACTGTAATATATACATCAGTGTAAAACCTATGAATGGTGGAAAAACATATTCTGTAATATTAAAACCACCTGGGTCTCCACTTTTGCATGGCCTCTCTTTTTGGTTTTAACAAACTTGAATTGCAAAAAATGCTTTTCTTACTTAGATTTTTCATCTTGTTTCTAGTTCAAATATCTAAAAATTCTTAAATCAAGAAGAATTTTCTAGACAAGCAAAAAAAGTTATCTTGTTTTAAGAAATAATATGCCAAAATTAAGTGAGTTTTTCCTTAAAAAAAGCAAAATAATCTGCCAATGGGGTAAGCTAAATAATCTCATGTCAGAATGAAAAACAAGATTATTTTGCTTACCCCATTGGCAGATTATTTAGCTTTTTTTAAGCAAAAACTCACTTAATATTGGCATGTTATTTCTGAAAACAAGACATTATATTTTGCTTGCCAAGAAAATGTTTCTTGATATAAGAATTTTTAGATATTTGGACTAGAAACAAGACAAAAAAAATCTAAGTAAGAAAAGCCTTTTTTTGCAGTGTATCCCTCAGGTTTTTCCAAACGCATGACCAGATCATACAGATGTCTGTACAATCGTGTTTCAGACCAAATCGCTTCAAAGTGATTCATATTCAACTCATATTCAAATTAAATGAGGCGCTGCGCAAACTGTTCGCTTGAGTCAGAAGAAAATTTTGTGTGCTCTGCCAGCCGAAATCATGTCGCACGCACCCAAAGCGAACCTCCACAAACACAGCAATGACGTCACATTTGCAGCGTGCACGGAGTTCAATAAGAGAAAGCTGACTGGCGTTTGCATGTTGGTCTCATTTAAAACCGCAAATTACATTTGGACTAGTGAAATAAAGAACTCAAACACTACGAAAACCAAGCAACAACCACAAAAAATAATTTATAAAAAAATAAAGACCTGTGCAAAAATATTTAAGACCTAGAACAGCAATTTTAAGACTTTTTAAGGCCTAAAAAATTTGATCTTAATAAAAATTACAAAAATGTAACTTTCTAAATGGCGAATGAATAGAAAGTGACGTGGGAAAGATTTTTTCAGGTTCCTCAAAGAATATTTCAGTGAATGATTCTTAAAATAACTTTTTTTTATTCTTAGCAATAAGAACATAATTCAATCAGCCATCGCTATTAAAAAAAAGTTCAATAAAAGCCATAAAATCCAATAAAGGACTTCTTTTTTAAAGTGTATTGAACATGACGTTATTTCTTCAATAGAAAGAAATGTGTGGGTGTTTAAATAAATGTTGAATCTGGTCACAAATAGACCAGAGCATTATTTAGAATAGCATTAGTTCATCTCGAGTGCATTTTTCTTTTGGCTATTTGGCTTGCAGTGTGTAACGTGCAGCTGACTGACAGGACTCATTGTCAAGACAATTTGCTCAAGTCACAGAGCGGCAGCTTTCTGGTTTCTATGAACTAATTTAAAGGGAGAGTCCTTCAATGTACAAAGTTCAATTTGACAAATCAACAAATATGCTGCGTGAGATTCTGCATGATCCAGCATTTGCTTTTATGTTCTGAGATAATCAGTAATTGCGTCTTCAACCTAATTCATTTTTAGGTCAATCGAGTTCAACATAAGAACAAGCCACAGCCTGCACTTACGGGCTGAACCACAGCTAATCTATAGCTATGTGACTGATTTAGCAAATAGCAAGAACAAATAAAAAACAGAACATAATGCTTCCACAGAGTGTCTTTGTGAGGTTTCAATTCGGGATCATGGATACGGTCTAGTTGATATTTTAATGAGATCTTTTAGTGAATCTAATGTACACTAGCTGACAAAAGTCTTGTCATTGATACCCAGTTGTAAGAGCAACCAATAATAACTTGACTTCTAGCTGATCATTTGCAAAGTGGCAGAAGGTAGATTTTCCAGATGAATCATCTGTTGAACTGCATCCCAATCATCACAAATACTGCAGAACACCTACTGGAACCAGCATGGACCCAAGATTCTCACTGAAATCAGTCAAGTTTAGTGAAGTAAAAATAATGGTTTGAGGTTACATTCAGTATTGGAGTGTACGAGATATCTGCAGAGTGGACGGCAACATCAACAGCCTGAGGTATCAAGACATTTGTGCTGCCCATTACATTACAAACCACAGGAGAGGGCAAATTCTTCAGCAGGATAGCGCTCCTTCTAAAGGCAGATTTATACTTCTGCTTCAAGCGCACGCATATGCTACGGCACAGCCTACGAGTGGACGCATAGCCCCTCGTTGTGGCCGTCAGCGACATTGACGCGCACCTCTCAAAAAATGTTACGCGTATGCGTAGTGCAAGCTCTGTGATTGGCCAGCTTGGTAGCGCTGACGAGTGTGGGCGAAGGTGAGAGCCACGTCCAATGCAGCGAGTGTTTACAAGTGTGGAGTCCAGTGAAGGAGCTCCTGATGGAGACTGTTGTTTTGGGTTTACCTTATGATTAAAGTTGTTGCACGTCCGCCGGTTCCTGCCTCAAAATGAGCAAATTTGAGCTACTTGTACATTAAGGAAGCGTTCAGAAAAAACAAAACACCAGCGAAGAAACTCGACACAGAGAAACAAAAACACCTACTGCCAGAAGTATAAATGCACAGCTACGCGCAAGGCTTTCGCTGTGGGTCACGCCGATCACTTGACGCAGAAGTATAAACCAGGCTTAATACTTCACATTAAAGTTCCTGAAGGCAAAGAAGATCAATGTGCTCCAGGATTGGCCAGCCCAGTCTCCAGACATGAACATTATTAAGCATGTCTGGGGTAAGATGAAGCAGGAGGCATGGAAGATGAATCCAAAGAATCTTGATGAACTCTAGGAGTCCTGCAAGAAAGCTTTCTTCGCCATTCCAGATGACTTTATTATGAAGTGATTTGAGTCATTGCAGAGATGTATGGATGCAGTCCTCCCAGCGCATAGGAGTCATACACAATATTCATTCTGTTCCACTGCAGCATGACTTTATATTCTATACTGTACATTATTTATGTTAGGTGACAAGACTTTTGTCTAAGCAAAGTCAGACCTTACTGTCCTAATAAAATAATTAAAAATCAAGGCATGATTATATTTTATTTTGGTAAAATAAGCATAATCTAAAGGCCTTTGCCATTCATATAAGCCACTTCTGATACCAGATAATCAACTAGGTCAAGTTATTATTTGTTGTTCCTAAAACTTGAATAGGTGTTAAGACTTTTGTCAGGTAGTGTAAATAGTTTGCAATAAGTTGTGCAAAATGCATATCAACACGTTGTAGTGTGTTTTAGGTCAGATGTCCTTAATGCCTACGATACTTTTCTTAGTTCAGGAATTTTTATAACTTGCATCACAAAATCTCACAATCAGCATGAAACACTGCAGCATATTAGATAAATGAGTTTGTTTATTTTCTTAAGTCACTCGTGCCCTGACGTTGCTTGCAAATATTTATTGAGTACTGTTAAGCTTTACCTGGTATCGTCAATGTGATGCTTCAGACAAATCTTTAAAAGATCATTAGACTGTAACCGTAATTATATGCTTCCACTCCGGATAAATATTTGCACAAAAACACTATTCTTTACTCAACATTTATCCTACATGCCTGCAACCATCCAGGTGTGTGAGGAGTGTTTGTTTAGCTTGTTTTTCTCTAGATATTGTGGCAGGACCTGTTTTTAGGACAGAAGTACTCTCTCACCTGTCTGAACTGCTCCTCATAGGTCCAGTCTGCGTGGTCCTGTCCATGGAGTGGCCCGTGGGATGAATGAGCAGAATGAGTCAAAGCCCTCGCTTCAGATTCAGAACCAGGACGAGCCTTCAGCATCAGTGAGTGAGGCTGTAACTGGCGGTGGGGTAAGAGAAGGATGCCTCTGCCCGGGGTGACTTCTTCACGACCTGACGGCAGCCCCTCGTCACCTAGTTCATCGTCATAGTCTTCCTCCTCAAAGTCATCTTCATCAAATTTCTGTTTTCTACACACAAACACATGGATTTGGCGAATGTTACAGTGGGAAAACAAATTCTGTGAAAATTACATAGGTTCACTGCTGTCTAAATGCACAGCACAATGCTAAAACAAGAAAATCATTTACAGTGAGCTACAAATGCGACCGCAAAAAAAATAGGGCTGCACAATATATTGCAAAATTATCATTATTCAAGATTATAGTATATGCAATATACATATGGAAGTCATGTCTGATAAATGACATTTATTTTATGCATTGGTTGTTTATTGACATTTGACCAATCAGATGGTGAACACAGAGCTGAAAATAAATACTAATGGGGTGAGTCGAGACAAGTGAAGAAAATGTCAACAGCCAATCAGTCAGAATACCTGGTGAGGTTTTCACTCATACACCCGGCGCAATAAGGTCCAAGATGTGTTTGGAGTGATTTGCTGCTATTTTCAGACCAGTGCAACCCTCATTTTCATGTTTTGCGGCACGTTGTTTAAGTAGAAAATCCATTTGTGCCACTTTGTAGACTCATGGGTGTGCTGGTCTAGAAAGGAGGTGTGTTAAGGCGCATTGTTGGTGCGTTGCTGTTTTGAGGAAGTGAAATAGACTGCGCCATTGACCAACTAAAAGCTGGTCTAAAGTCCAGCGCGGAGTGCCTTAGTTGTGCCTGCAGGTTCAAGATCCTTACACATCGCTTAATACACAGGATTTACAGCAATACACACATATCTTTACATATGAAAAAAATAAAAGATTAAAATGTTACAAAAATAATTTTCTTTTTTCAGTTTATTCATGACAATTTGCATTTGTATAATGTTATTATTATTAGCAGTATTATTTATTATATGCATATTTATACTTGTTTAAATGAAAACAAGTTTAGATTTGTCCACCGGTCAAGTTTTGGAGATACATAACTATATAGGCATGAGAATAGAATGACAAGACTCTGATTGGTTTAATGCAGGTTATGCTCAAAGCACACCCATGATTTATTATGAGAATAAGCACAACCCTGTTAGACCATGCGCCACGGCGCATAGTGAATTTTTTTATCCTTAAAAGTGGATTTGAACACGCCCTTAATGCTTTTGCACCATGCGCTTTAGACTTTGCACTTAGATCGTTAAAATCGAGCCCATAGTGTTTTAAAGACTAAATGTTTGCACCTTGACACCATTTTTTTTTGCCTGAATTAGAATTAAATCTATCTGAAAAATTGAATTTACTTACTTATTTTAACACAATTAAATAAATAAATTATTAAAAAACAGCAAATAAAAATTGTATTTTTATAGAGAAATGTTATATCATAAGAAATATTGTTATCACAATACTCAACAACATCGCACACCACATATTTTTCCAGTATCGTGCAGACCCTACAACACTTTTAAATGTCTGACTTATATTTGATTTCAAAAATGTAAGTCAGATTTTAGAGCATTCTCTAAAATTGTGATATAGTGCATGTGGTCATACATGTAGCAGATATAGTAGATATGGCTTTGGTTTTTACTGGTACTCGATTATTAAAAGTGCATATTTTTATTATTAGTTTTTTCTGCTGAATAATTGTGGTGCTTTTTTCCCCCAAAGATTCTTTGGACAGTATTTTTTTTATTCCACATATATTAAACAGTTTTCAACACTTATAGGAAGAAACCTGTTTCCTGAAAACAAAATATTCTAATTATTTCAGAAGAATCATGTGCCACTGAACTTTGTAGTAACGGCTGCTGTTTTAAAATGATAACAGTATTTCACAATTTTACCATTTTTACTGTATAATAAAGAGTAGAGTAAAAATAGAGTATTCTTTACAAGAGTTCAGTCTTCCTATTGTATAGACCAGGGGTGTCCAAACTCGGTCCTGGAGGGCCGGTGTCCTGCACAGTTTAGCTTCAGCACACCTGCCAGGAAGTTTATAGTATATCTAGTAAGAGCTTGATTAGCTGGTTCCGGTGTGTTTGATTAGGGCTGGAGCTAAACTCTCAAGTACACTGGGCCTCCAGGACTGAGTTTGAACACCCCTGGTATTGAACATTTCAATGTGGTCATGTCATTGGCCCATGAACATTTCCTGTTTATTAAACTATTTCATAACTAAAAAGAGGCAATTCAATCATAACTTATAGCTAAAACAGATATCATAACATTATTTATCAATATGTGGCTCTTTTTGGATTCTCGGAAGCTATAAAAATTAAAAATGGAAAACCGGAAATAAGTTGGGAGCATTGTTTTTTGTTTATATCTCTCAAAATGGTCTATAAACAGCCGTAAGTAACTCATTAGCATGGGATGACCCACTTACATTTGCTCTTCCTCTTCAGAACCCATCATATCTTTGTATTGGTCTTCCCCTTCCTCTTCATCTTCTTCTTCGTCATCTTCGTCCCCCTCACTGCTGTGTTCAGATACGGGACTGTCAAGCCTTTGAAGTCCAGCTGCTACTGCACGCATTGCTGCTAACGCCGCCATTTGCGCCTGCTCCGTGTCAGAGGCTGAAATTGCTTTAAGCTCCTCCCCCATGGGGGCAGGGTTGTGTGATTGCCCCGCCTGCTCCATCAGCAGTTTTGCTCTCTGCTGTCTGTGCAGGTTCTCCATCACCGCCTGCAGCTTCATTGCCTGGAAAACAGGACACGCTAGGACTCTGGCCCCTTCGCTTTCCCCAACACCCAAAAACAGATGGAAGCACTTTCTTGAGGACTTCAGGAAGCAGAAGGTGTTGGTCTTTTATTCAACATACACCAGACAGCCAAGGAGAGGATTTCCTTCACAAACTACCTGAAACATAAAACAACACACACACAATTTTTACTAAAATACTTTGTATGTATGTTACAATATTTGCTATATGACGTGAAACTAAGAAAACAGACTTCATGGTCTTTTTCCCACTTAAAGTGCTTTGAAATCTGCATTTTTTTATTCATTGTTTGATGTAATCTCAACTAAAATATGAAGAGAGGGTAGGGTATAGAGTAGCTACTCCCCTTGAGAAAACACCTAAAAGCCAGGGTTGATCGCTAAAGCCTCGTTACACTAAAAGTGATTCATAGTGGCAAAGCGACAAGAGATCGTTCATTTGAACGGAGATAGAGTAACTCCGTCTACGTGAGCGACAGCAACCGTTGGCGACCAGGTAGGCCGTTGAGCGACACGACAAAGTTGAAAATCCTTCAACTGTATGCAAATGAAAAGCGACTTTCTTGAGCGACAGCCAATAGGAGCACCAGAAGAGCTCACGTGATCCTCTCTCAGCTCGCTCAGAGGCTGGTTTTATTCGTGCTGTATATACCTACACAGACGTTTGCAGCAGGTCGCCACCCAGAGCGATAAGCAGCTACAAAGTCGCTGCTAGTGTGAACGAGGCATAAGGATTTTTTCTACTGGTTTTAGCACTCGATTGGGCTAGTGGTTCAGATTTTTACTTGCCCTAGCAAAATTTTCACTGGCCCCACCAGATGAAAAAAAAAGAAGTTAATAGCGATTTCTTAGCCACATATTTTCAATAATGTGTCAAAAGCCAGACATAACTGTATACATAGACTTTTTATTGAGCATAACTTTTCTTTAAATACAACTGACAATCAAAAAAAAATACAATTGAAGTAACTAAATTTGAAAAAAAAAATAAAATAAAATAAATAAATAGTAATTTCTGTCAATTTTCCTAATAGATAAACAGCACTCGGTAAAATTTCAGCATGCTTTCACTTTCATATTAGACATGAAACGCACATTTACCGGTAGGAATGACATCCCACCCTACTCATATTTCTCTCTTCATATAGCTGTATATATGGCTATTATACAACCATAATACACTGTAATATAGCTTGGTTCGTTAGTTTGTTGCGTCGTTTTACTTTCTTACTACAATCAATCAGCTCCCGAGTTCATTTCAATGTCATTCAGGCGATCTCATATCAGAGCGCGATTGGGGGATTCACATATGCCAAACGAACCATGCTAACTGGGCAAACGAGACAGCTTCCAAAAAAACGTCTAAAGCCTGGTTTCTACTTTTGCGTCAAGTGATCGGCGCGACCCATGGCGCAAGCCTCGCGCGTAGCCATACATTTATACTTCTGCACGCTGTTTCTGTTTCTCTGCAATACACTTCCGAAACACTAGCTGGCAGTAGGTGTTTTTGTTTCTCTGTGTCGAGTTTCTTCGCTGGTGTTTTGTTTTTTCTGAACACTTCCTTAATGTGCAAGTGGCTCAAATTCGCTCATTTTGAGGCGAGAACCGGCGGACGTGCAACAACTTTAATCATAAGGTAAACAAAACAACAGTCTCCATCCAGAGCTCCTACACGGGACTCCACACTTGTAAACACTCTCTGCATCTGGCGCGCAGCTCTCACCTCTGCCCACACTCGTCATCGCTACCAAGCCGACCAATCACAGAGCTTGCGCTATGCATATGCGTATCATTTTTTCAGAGGTGCACGTCAACGTCGCCGACGGCCATGACGAGGGCTATGTGTCCACGTGTAGGCTGCGCTGTAGCATACGCGTGCGCTTGACGCAGAAGTATAAATCTGCCTCAAGTATGAAAGCACCGTATTTGCATGCAATTGACAAACAGTCGCAACCAAATTAAACTTTAGTGACAAGGCATTGGGCCAGTATTGATCCTGCCTACTGTCCTGAGCGTCTCGCATGCTGGCCCCGGCCATCGGGCAGTCCTTAATGTTGAGCCCTGATAGCATTTTGTTTTTTTCACTGCCCTGCCACTGAGACTGGTTGAGCTCAAGTGCATCAAATGAAAAGCAAATGAGAAGCATCTTGAAGGGAGCGGGGCATGTCAGATACTAGAGAGCATTTGATTGGTCAAGATTTGATGAGAAACTGAAGCATGAGGTGACGTGGAAAACAAATATTGTTTATCCAATTAGGCAAAAGAGACAAACTGCAAGCTTTTAAATTTTCTAAATGCAAATATTCTCACTGTTTTGGAGCACACTAGCTTATAGATATCCTTAAAACTAACATCTAAAAAAAACCTATTTTAATTTCACAATACCTTTAAGCAGTTATCTTGTCCTATATGGAAATCTCACAATGGCATGTCACTATTTGTAAACCAATTATGATCACACCTTTAAACCTTTAATATACAATTATGATGACAGTTATACAATTCACGTAATGCTACATTGATTATATTGGGAGTGTTTTTGTTTTGCCACATTACGATGCTAGCTGTGAGAATGGCGTGCATGACAACAACTCAGTTCCTTGATGTTGAATTTAAAATATGCTAGAAATGTCATCACTCTGTTCTGGGTTAACCATCACTTTCCTATTACAGTAGCTAAGCTAAATTGCGTTTCTCCAGATACGGTTGAAGTCAGAATTATTAGCCTCCCTTTGAATTTTTTTTCTTTTTTAAATATTTCCCAAATGATGTTTAACAGAGCAAAGAATTTTTTACAGTATGTCTGATAATATTTCTTCTGAAGAAAGTCTTATTTGTTTTATTTTGGCTAGAATAAAAGCCAAATATTTTTTTTTTCAAAATCATGAGCCCCTTTAAGCTATGTATTTTTTCAATATTTTACAGAACAAACCATCATTATACAATAACTTGCCTAATTACCCTAACCTGCCTAGTTAACCTAATTAACATATTTAAGCTTTTAAATGTCACTTTAAGCTAAATACTAGCAAAGAGCATAGAATCACCAAGAGGTGACACTCTAGTGCGATTTGGGAAACAGCCACATTTTAATTTATTAAAATATCCCAAAACCACTACAACAGTGTTATATATTTTGCTGACTCATGTTACCAATTACAGAAAAACTTCATGCAGCATACATTTAGTCGTCATTTGGACTAAAAGCAACACGCAACATATAGCCTACAGTCAGTGCAAATCTTTCATCTTCGCCAGCACATGTAAGTAATTCCCTTATTCTGAGTTCATAATAGTCCAAAAGGTGATGATAATAGTGAAACATGGCAGTTTGTTCATGTTTTAGTTTGCTGAAAACATAATTTGCTCCTTTGTTTTTTGGTTTTTTGGCTTCTCCTTTGTTTTTTCACGCATCACTCTCGCGTTTGTCCATTTCTGACAGGATCAGATGTCAGAAGCACTTTAATAATCACGCACATGTAATTATCATCAGCTCAAGAAGTTCATTATTTCAAATATAGACATGCAGCGAGCGCAAGCGAGAAAGTGAAACCGCTCGTGCTTTAAACAGCCTTAAAAAACTACGGGGCACAGGGCAGATTCTGCTCTTCTTCTTGGCTTTGTAGCTTCAAGACAACAACGACAAGGTTTGTTTGAGCTCGAGTCGACCATGGCTTGTTATTATATGTACATATTAGGCATGGGCCGGTATAAGATTCTGATGGTATGATAATGTTGGATAAAAATATCACAGTTTCTCGGTATTGTGATTACTGCTCTAAAATACTGTATATTTTGGGCAAAAAAACTAAAAACATCTTGCCCTTTGAAAACAATAGATTTTATTTTTTGAAAGATTTATATTATTATGGAGCAGTAAACATGTCAGGCTGAATAATTCAAATGAATCATTGACTTCTGCTGTCTTCATTAGTCAAAAACACTGATTTCTTTACAATTTAAAATGGTATCTTTGGATATTTTTTCTGCTGGAGATACTGCGGTCCTAAAAAACTAAACAAAAAAAATGTAAATAAAAAAAATCTTACACACCTTAGGTCATAATTTTGACGGTATTAAAACCTTGACTTTTCCAAACCGCGGTATACCTTGAAAACGGTTATTGTCCAATGCCTAGTATATATTATTGTGGTGTAATGTCTCTGCTGTGTTTTTAAAACATGGCAGTTCCTTTGTTTTCATTCTGGCTTGTTGCACGAGTGAGTGACGCATCTCTGTAAAACAATAGCGTTCAGTTGCACATCTAGCTCCACCTTTAGGTACCCCTTTGTTGTGTTAGGTACCCCTTGCAAAGGGTAGCCATAAAAGTATACCAAACCATATCGTACCACTCAGTGGAAACATACCATTTAATTATATTAGATTACATTCAACTTTATTGTCATTACACATGTACAAGTACAGGGCAACGAAATGCAGTTTAGGTCTAACCAGGAGTGCAATAGCAGCAAGTGCAGTTATAAAGTGCAGTTATAGAAAAACTATGGTAATATTTACAAATGGATGTACTGTGAACATTATATACAGGCTGTATTAGCTATGAACAGAGATTTACAATAAATGATTATATGTACAGGTTGCTATTAATAATCAGAAGTGTGCAGATAGATAAACATAATTACAATAGATATGTACAGTGGGTGTGTACATAATTACCAACGTACATGTACAGTGGGAATGTACAGTTCGAATAAATGAATCAGTGCAATGTAGTGCAATGAATATGTGCAATTTTTAAATGTGCAAATGTTTAATAGCGCAGTAATTGTGAAGAGTATAAGTTACGAGGATTGTCATTTATTAGGGATTTATAAAGCATAAATAGTCCTCACTTTAGATTAGGTCACAAAACTGGAGGGAGTTAATAAAGCATTTATTAACATACAAATTAAATATCAATATATGCCTGAATAATAAGATGTATAAATTTACTAACTCAATCTAAATTATCTTAACCCCCCCCCCCCCCCCAACAACTCTTAAATACAAATGATTTGTAAATAATGCAATGTTAAATTTTCATGACTAAATTAAGTAACAAAGTATGAAAGTACAATTATTAAGCACATTTTAAATGTGTGTATTAGTCAATAATACAGCATTTGTATCAACAGTTATAAACCGCTTACTAACATCTATTAATGTAGAGTTAATGCTTAACAAATATTAAATTCACTATATGCTAATGCTCAATAGAAGATTCATAGTATGTAGTTATCATAAAGTGTTACCAATTAACCAAAAATATGAATTTGGAACAATATGCGAGTGAGAAATTTATGGCACAATTTATATTTTTGGGTGAACTATTCCATTAAGGCTGCACAATATATCCTTTCAGCATCAATATCACAAAAAATCTGCTACACTGTAAAAAATTTCAACTTACAAATTGTTGACTTTTTGTTGAAAAATTGTTGAAAAATTGTAAGTTATTTGGACATGTTTTTGAGCTCAGAGTTGAATTTACTCATAAAAATGATTCAGCTGCATGTTTGAAACTGTTTGTTCATTGAAAGTAAAATATTTAGTTGAGGAGACTTTACATTTTTATTTCTCCATATCTTCAAAAAATAAAAAGTTAACTTAACTTAAAACAAGCAACCGGCTGCAATGAAGTTATTAAGCTTCAGTGTTTGAAGTTGTGCCAAATTATTCCATAAAGTATATTTGACTTAAACCAGCCTTTTCAGTCAACTTAAAAAAATAATTTGGCACAACTTCAACCACTGAAGTTTAATAAACTCAAAATTTATTTGCAGCTGGTTGCTTTAAAATTTTAAGTTAACTCAACTTTTCATTTTTTTACAGTGTATAGTCACATTGCAGGAGCTCATTTAAACCATTTGGACACAAGACAATATAACGTTTTCTGCTTTAACAATCTGATTAGATTCAATTGATTGGGTTTAAATGTTTATAAAGTAGAAGAAACAGTATATAAATTCTATAACATTGAAGAATATATAAATTATATATTTATAAAAATATACAGATATTTAACATTGGATTATTAAATTCCTACATCTCAATACTATTAGACTCCTCCAAAAACCATAAAGTGTTGTTTATTTCATTTTCATCTTTGTTCTGATGTTTTCAGCTGTGCATAAATTATATTATTTTGTGTATTTTTGTTTAATTTTGTATATTTTATGCAGACGCACTCCCCAATAAAATCATCACAATCCAAAATTGTGAGTTTTATCTAAATAGTCATCTTGCGAAACTACATTTATATCCCAATATATATTGCAGGAAAGCTTATGTACGTTTTCCAATATTGTGCAGCCCTATATTCCAAATTACTACAAATATTTGAATGAACTATATTTAAAAAAAGGTAGTCTCAGCTAATAGAAAGCTTTTGTTGAGGAAGAGATGAATCGTATCTTTTTTGTGATCAAATTTTTATTGAACAGTTAAAAATGATCTTGTGTACATAGTTACAGACAAGGCTACCAACCAACTGGATTTTCTATTAATCATAAATCATCGTCATAAATAAAATAAAAATAAATAAATACAAATAAAAAAGGGGGTAGAATATATAAATAAATGATACTTAAACAAACCTCTGCATTTAACTTCTTACAAGAACACTTTTAACAAAGGTTGATACATTAGAGTTTTACACATAGGTTAAATAAAATGCAAAAAAAGAAAAAAAAAATCACAATAGCATATCTTTTATCTTAGTTATTGCACATATCCATGAAGTAATAGTTTTTGTAGAAGCGCCATGCATCCTTGCCACAGACAGTTCCATATTTGCTATGTCCAAGAACATATTCAGTTGCGATCAGAATTATTCAGCCCCCTTTGAATTTATTTTTCTTTTTTTTTATATTTCCCAAATGATGTTTAACAGAGCAAGGAAATTTTCACAGTATGTCTAATAATATTTTTCTTCTGGAGAAAGTCTTTTTTGTTTTATTTTGGCTAGAATAAAAGCAGTTTTTAATTTTTAAAACCCATTTTAAGGTCAAAATTATTAACCCCTTTAAGCTATTTATTTTTTCCATAGTCTACAGAACAAACCATCATTATACAATAACTTGCCTAATTACCCAAACCTGCCTAGTTAACCTAATTAACCTAGTTAAGCCTTTAAATGTCACTTTAAGCTGTATAGAAGTGTTTTGAAAAATATGTAGTCAAATATTATATACTGTCATCATGTCAAAGATAAAATAAATCAGTTATTAGAAATGAGTTATTAAAACTATTTTTAGAAATGTAGAAAAAAATCTTCTCTCCGTTAAACAGAAATTGGGGAAAAAAATAAACAAGGGGGCTAATTATTCAGGGGGTTGAATAATTCTGATTGCAACTGTACATCCAGTGTTTCCGGTCCAGAGAGTGTGGCGGCTGCCAACGTATCCCAAAGGTTATTTGAGATGAATCGTATCTTGAATTTAATCCAACTTTATAAGCTGCTTTGACACAATCTACATTGCAAAAGCTCTATAGAAATAAAGATGAATTGAATGACACTGGGAGTTTATGGGTTAACCCACAGAAACAGAGAGGGGGGGGGGGGGGTGTGCACCGATGATTGTGAAGTCTGAGCAAACACAAAGAAGATAAGAGCAGCACTAAGGGTCTAATTCCACACTGATAAAGAGCGTCAAGCTGGCCAACATCCAGATTCACCACAGGGGTGTGAAACCCATTCATTCACACTATACATTTGACATAATATCTGCTTACTCCTAGCTGACTAGAATTTGATATGTCATGGTGAAAATGCACACATGTGTAACAATGAAACGCAATCAGTTAAAAATGTTGCTTCTTTTTGAATTTCTTTAACACCTATAGTGGAAAACCGCATACTAACTTAGCCTGCTCTATATGTCGTTTGCAAACTAATAGAAATGAAACTGAGAAGTTCTGGTCTGGTGACATTTTTTAGCGTTGAGATCTCAGGATTATCAGAAATGTCAGATCAGTTTTGGAGAAGTTACTCTAAAACTTTAGCTTGTTAAGATAGAAGCTTCTAATAATACTGTTTTTTTGTTTTTTGTTTTACATTAGGCAGCATGGTGGCGCAGCGGATAGCACAATCGGCTTTCAAGTACAAGAAGATCACTGGTTCGAGGCCCAGCTGGGTCAGTTGGCATTTCTGTGTGGAGTTTGCATGTTCTCTCCATGTTTGGAAGTTTCCCCCACAGTCCAAAGACATGCGGTATAGGTGAATTGAATAAACTAAATTGTAAAGGTGTTGGGTTGTAGTTGGAAGGGCATCCGCTGTGTAAAACATATGCTGGATAAGTTGGCGGTTCATTCCGCAGTGGCGATTCCTGATTAATAAAGGGACTAAGCCAAAAAGAAAATAAATAAATGAATCTTTTATATTCAAAGCTAATTTGTTAAAACATTTTATATATTTATTCAAAAAACTAAATAAAAGTGCATTACTCTTTTATTCCAAAATAAATGTCCTTTTCCATGATGACACTTATAGCCAAATCACAAGGTCACAGTCAGTCAGGCACCATGTGGAATGCCTTGTGTTTATTATACGATCATTCCCTTCAGATAAAATCCAGTCACACGTTCTCTTACATTTTTTACCCTTCACAATATCGGCAACACCGTGAAAGAAGTTGACTGAAATGCTTTTCTGCCACTTTAGTAAACTGTGAATAATACAAACTGCATGTGACCAACATTTAAATGTAAATATGAATCATTTTAGGTCTCAGATTTAAGGATCGTCAAGCATTAAACACTGAGTACTACATTTAGATCCACATTTAAATATTACTCATGGGTACTCTGTGGGAACGAGACACCTGTAACACAAATCAAACTGGTTGACAGATCAGTTGCCACATTAGCATAATCAATGCATAATCAGCATAATCAATCAATATTACATTAAGAACACACATCTCTGCGCTTTCTAAATGTCTGTGACTATGGTGGAATCTTAAGAGGGATTTTTCTGGTCAGTTTTTAAATGACTCCCATGGTGTCGAGCTCAATGCCCAAATTCCTAAACAAGTATTTACAAACTAGATTAAACTCTGCTTTTGTTTATTTAGTGACGTTATAAATCCTAGATTACCATGCCAATTTTTCATTTTCAAAATATGTTGCATAGCTGACATCTGATTATTTTGAGATTATTTCCATTGGTTTATAAAAAACAAAAGATTTAGAAAATTCTCAGCAGCATCGACACAAAAAAATATTTCAGTAATTACTTGAAGGGTTGTTTATAAGACTGTCATTAAACCTTCATAATCATGACATGACACATCAGGAATGTTAATATGATTTTATGCACGTTTATAACAACTATCATTCAGGGCTCTATTTTAACAACCTAGGCACAAAGTCTAAAGCAAAAGCATTAAGGGCGTGTCCAAATCCACTTTTGCTATTTTAAGGATGGAAAAATATGCTTTGCGCCCTCGCACATGGTCTAACAGGGTTGTGCTTATTCTCATCATGAGTTATGGGTGTGTTTTGAGCATAACCTGCATTAAACCAATCAGAATTAAAAACTGCTTTTATTCCAGCTGAAGTAAAACAAATAAGACTTTCTCCTGGAGAAAAAATATTATCAAAATTTCCTTGCTCTGTTAAACATCATTTGGGAAATATTTAAAAAAGAAAAGCAAGAAAAGAAAGTATCACATTAAGAACACACATCTCTGTGCTTTCTAAATGTCTGTGACTATGGTGGAATCTTAAGAGGGATTTTTCTGGTCAGTTTTTAAATGACTCCCATGGTGTCGAGCTCAATGCCCAAATTCCTAAACAAGTATTTACAAACTAGATTAAACTCTGCTTTTGTTTATTTAGTGACGTTATAAATCCTAGATTACCATGCCAATTTTTAATTTTCAAAATATGTTGCATAGCTGACAGCTGATCAATTTGAGATTATTTCCACTGGTTTATAAACAGCAAAGAATTTAGAAAATTCTCATGAAAAATTCTCAGCAGCATCGACACAAAAAAATATTTAAGTAATTACTTGACGGGTTGTTTATAAG
>CAIGQZ010031698.1:6868988-6907046 GCA_903798205.1 Danio tinwini | reverse complement strand
TGACACATCAGGAATGTTAATATGATTTTATGCACGTTTATAACAACCTAGGCACAAAGTCTAAAGCAAAAGCATTAAGGGCGTGTCCAAATCCACTTTTGCTATTTTAAGGATGGAAAAATATGCTTTGCGCCCTCGCACATGGTCTAACAGGGTTGTGCTTATTCTCATCATGAGTTATTAGTGTGTTTTGAGCAAAACCTGCATTAAACCAATCAGAATTAAAAACTGCTTTTATTCCAGCCGACGTAAAACAAATAAGACTTTCTCCTGAAGAAAAAATATTATCAAAATGTCCTTGCTCTGTTAAACATCATTTGGGAAATATTTAAAAAAAGAAAAGAAAGTTACTAATCTAAAACAAACACTCCTAAAATGTAAAAATAAAGAATATTCATGGGGTTTCATTGAAAGAAAACATGCAATTCAAACCCTTTTTTTTAAGCTAGTTTTGGACAATGGCAAAAGACCTGACATGAAATTACAGCAAGAGATCATGGCTTTGAGTCTCTTGGGTAACAGCGTTTTCAGTGTTTCGGGGAAGGTGGCCAATCATGTAAACTTGTTACCGTCTCTTTAGCGGTTCCCATGACGATGGCGTGTGTAAGCGCTGTGGGCAAATCTAAGGGTGAAAGCGTGGGCCTCCTCATAGACATTTCCTTTCTCAGAACAGTAAGAGAACAGAAGTGCGTGTATAACTTCAGGTGCTTGGCCTTGACCTCACATATTTTGGAGGAGATTTTAACACTGAATACATTTACATGGACACCAATAATCCAATTTTATTATGATTAAGACACTACTCTAATTAAAAGTAGACCATGTAAACAGCAATTTTTAACTAATTAAATTCAATTAAGGTCATAATCGAACTAAACAGAAATGGAATTAAGACACATGGAGTATGCTGATTTTAGTGGCATTATTGAAGTGCAGTACAGACATGTAAACACCACAATCAAACTGTTACTGCACTGTAAAACCCAACAGTCAACTTTATCAAATGAAATGAGTGTAGTTAACTCAATTTACTGAAAGTTAATTCTACTCATTTGAAAAGAGTTTTGAACTCAGTGTTGAAGGTAAGGAGTTGATTAAATACCTCATTACTTCAACTTAAATGGAGTAAGTTCACAGTACTCATATAGATTAGTTTACCTCAAATGGTTTGTAGCAATGGGTTTCCTCAAGCGGTTTGAGTTGACTTAAAATCTGTTACCCAGCACTCAATTTTGGGGATTTACACCTACCTAACTTTAAATAGTAACAGTTTCTGACTCCAGTAAGCTACAAACACAAACTGGGTGTCATTGAACAGAAGACACTTTGAGCTTTACTGTGGTAAAAGGGGTAGTTACATGTTAATTAAATATAAAAAGATATAAATATAAAAAAATATAAAAACATTATTTGTTTTTCCATATACAAACACAGGAAAACATTAATGTAAAGTCCTAGAAAAAATAAGACTTGAAAGCCAAGTGTCTCATGAGTTTATATTTCAAATTTGATGAAGAAAGCATGCAAAATGAGATTTCTGTAAAAGGTTTGCTGAGACTATATCGGTGTCCTCCTTTCCCTCACCATCAGAGGCACTTTCTCAAAAATGACCATCCCAAACTAAAACATTAACAGTTGCTGAATAATTTGGTCTACATTCACAGTTTATGTATCTTTGGAAAGAAGACACTCTGGGCTTTATTACCCATCATCTAAAGTTTCAAAAGTTCACACTTAGCTGATGATTGATTATAAGCAAGTTTGGCATGCTGTCCCGGGAGAGAGCCCTGAGCTCAAAAGGTCCTTGAGCCCTGGGCTCCCTCCCGTTTGCAGGGCGAGAGGGGAGCTTTGAGCTCAGGTAGATCTCGAGAACTCCCCCCTTTTGTAAGAGTTGATGAAGAAAAAAATTGCTACGGAGAGATATGCTGATGGATAAAAGTTTGACTAGTGCTAAACTTAGATTGTTCAATTAACTTGTAGTGCATGTTTTTGGAACGTGGGAGGAAACCGGAGAACCCGGGGAAACCCACGCAAGCACGGGAAGAACATGCTAAATTCACACAGAAACGACAGCCAGTCTGTTAAATGACTTGAACCGGTGACGTTCTTGCTGTGAGGCCATAGTGCTAGTCACTGGGCCACCGTGCCACCTTATGAAAAGTAAACAGGAGGAGTAGGGGTGGAAGGGGGGATTCTTCAAACAAAGATGACTGTAGTAAGAAACCCTGGCTCCTTAGTGGGTTAGAAATCGTCTGATTGGTTGGTCATACATGGTTTATGCATGACCAGCCATGTTCAATTATAATCACATGATCCTCTCGAAATTAGTTTATAAATAAACTTCACTTAAAATGGGTTTTACAGTACTCAGTCTGAGTTCTCTTCATTTATTGGGTTTTACTGTGGTCAAATTGCCTTGTTTACTCATATGGATTAAGTTCACAGTACTCATTTGGGTTAGTTTTGAACTTAAATGGTTTGTTGCAATTGGTTTCCTCAAATGGTTTGAGTTACCTTATTGGGTTTTACAGTGTGTCGTGTAGGATTTTTGCCACATTTTGTAACAGAATATTCCATACTCACATGGCTGTTTGACACTATTCTCTGCATCTAATGTGTTCGTGAAGTGCAACAGACAAACACATAATGAAATGCTGAGGTTTTTTCCCATACAGCGTATATCAAATTCCATTAAAACAACACTTCCAGCAGTTCATACTCGCATCCAGTATCTCGTTTGTCACAGGGGGCATGCATGAAATATTCCTGAATGAAAGTTAACTGTAATTAAAGTCAACAAATTAAAATTGAATCACCCAAAATTACATAACCCTCTTGAGGAAATGTGTATTGCGTGATTATGCAATGACATTAATCGATCTATGTGCTATAACATGTAAAACGAGATCATGAAAGGCACACTGAAAAAGCAACTCATGTAAACGCCTTTAACATATCATTGTCTTATTCAGATTGAGACAACTAATTAGATTACTGATGTCCATGTAAACGTAGTCAGTAGCTACGTTTCCATCCACCTTTTTTTAATGCACATTTTGGAGATGCACATAAAAAAAACTGTCCATGGAAACGCCAACATGCGCATACATTTTAAAAATGTGCATAAATAACATATGTAGGATAGGATACATTTTTTATTCTGTAAGAAAATATGCGCATAAACTGCGATGGAAACACTTTTACAGAACAAATTCCAGTATGTGCATTAAAAAAGGTCATGTGATTTTGTTATAAGAGATCATGTGATAATAAAAATGTGTGAGAACGGACAAACCAGCAGGCTGAGCACATTGTAAAACATCTGAAATGTTGCTCTGGTGATTCTAAAACACCTTAACCATTTCAGTTTTATTGTTATTATATTAATAATGACCTCCAGAATTAAGAGTGTCTGTGCTCCGCGTACGATGCCTTCAAATGTCACCGTGTGTTCACTGCGTGTCAGGATTGCCTTCTGAGGCGCAAGTCATTTATTAAATGAAGAAAAGATTCATGCAGCTTCTTCTACTGCAGCAAATTCAGTTTTTACTGTTGATATTTGGTGCCAGTTATTTAGTAAGTGACGATTTTGTTCGCTTTGACTTGTTGGATGAAAACTCTGCTTTATTCTCACGTCTTTTATCCAGTTTTGCGCATAAAGTTACAGTAATTCCCATTTTTGGATGGACATCCAAACATAATGAACATAGCTATTGAGAGAAACATAACACAGCACACTTACCAAAAAAAGAAAAGTTAAGTAAGGAGAATTCACCAGAATATTTTTGCTATCATATTCTTTAAATAAAATAATGATATTTTAGTAAATTTGAAAGTAAAGAAAAAACATTGGACTTACACAAGGCTGTCCAGAAGCATTAAATGGTATGATGTTAAACAGTGAAAGCACCTAATAACAAAATCTTCAACAGCTTCATCTCTTCAAGAACAGGATGCTTCATGCCTCGAATTTACAGCTTCAAAGGTGTCTATATGACATGATGACGAAAAACCCCATATCTTTTTAACAGTATTGTAAGAAAAAAACAACTGAAAACATTTGTCCACAAAGCCAGCGGAAGTCTGAAAGACAACCACAAACGCAAGTCTCATTGTGCTTAAGAAGAATGATCAACGTAAATACATAAAAGGATATTTAACAATCCTGTGAACACTACCTCAAGTCAGGCAAGATCAGCACTATTCAACTCTCAAAAAGAAAGAAAGAAAGAAAGAAAGAAAGAAAAAAAGAAAGAATAGTTATTTTTCCTAGGGTCAATAGTCATTTGGGGTCAAATGGTCAGGCTCATTATTGACTACAGTCTCACTAACCTTTAGGCCAAATCATATTATAACACAAACAACAACAACAACAACAAAAAAAACTGTTTTTACATGACACCTGATAATAATTTATGAAATAATTAGGTCACACTTTATTTTGATGGCCAGTTTGTTGAATTTAAGTTACATTGCATCTACATGCCAAATAATTCTCATTAGATTATAAGTAAACTGTTAGGTTGGGGTTAGTGTAAGTTGACATGTACTTGCAAAGTTTCTTATAGTCAGTTAAAGGTGCTGTATGTAAGTTTTTAACTCTACTAAAGCATAAAAATACCATAATATATGTGCAGATATTTAAGAAACATCCCAAGTGAACACTTGTTTAACTGAAAAACAATGCTGAAGTCAGATATTCTGCTTTGAAAATGTTTTTTCCGTGCCGGAACGCTGTCTTTGTTTAGGTAAATTGAACCTGCACAATGCCAGTTTAGCCAATTATAATTCAGCACCCCGGGTTGCCTTGATGGAAAACAGCATATTTCATTCATTCATTCAGAAAGGCTCTGAAAGCATGCGTCCGTGGCCGAAAATGCGACCTCATGTGGACAGTATCAGACGTCAAAATGAGACAGATTCAGTTCCACATGAGGTTATTAATTATTAAATGATATAAATATTACGAACGTAAACATTAGGTGAGCAGGTTACATTGTAACCGCGTGTCCTAACAACACGCTTTGTGACGAGATACGCAGTGATGAGCAGTTTGGCTGTTTGCACCAGACAAAACACGACAGAAATTTAAATACAGCCATTCAGAAGCACAGAATATGCACTCACTCACCAAATGGTAAGGTTTATAATCTATTTAATACATGTTAACCCTCTTAACTGAATCACTCATATGTGCTTAGTTCTAAAGTTCAATTTCAAACGGTTTATTGTGTTTTACTGATCTGAGGTGAACTATCTGCTGCTGCTTTCAGTATATGGCAATAAATGTCATGTAAAATGCATTCAAACTCACATTGTTAGCATTTAGCACTGAATAAAGCACACAAGGTTTACCTGAGGTGATCACTGTCATAGGTTTCTGTTGTTCAGCTGTGAGAAATAGAAGACGTTTCTAATATATCATTTCGAGGTGTTGGTTAAAACCAAAACTCCTTTTAATATGGAAAATATTCCCTCTATCGCGTGTCGTTGCTTTTATTTAGAACACAGTTTAAATCACTCGCTCCTGTATTCAATCTGGCAACCCGCGCTTGCGTTTGTTTTGATCCAGGAGTGCAATACCTAGTTCAACCACTGGGTTTCAAACTTACATAGTGCACCTTTAAATGTCTCAGTATCAGCAGATATTAAGCAGACAGTCTACTAATACTCAAACGGACCATTAAAATAAAGTGTTACCAAAAATTAAGTAAACATTTTAATCTGTGATGGGTGAACAAGCTTATTAACTAGCTTATGCAAAGATTCATAGCCAGTTTAAATTTGTTTCCAGAACATTAGCTAATTCCAGTATATGCTGTTAAGCATATTTAATAAATATAGTTAATAGTATATTTAAAACCAAGAAACAAGGAAATAAAATAAAATAGGTATATGAATAAGACACTTATTTACATTTAAGGCTGAACAGCGATTTCAAATTAGAGGCTGGTGGCTTTGTCAAATACAATCAAATAATCTACCCATAAGATGAAATCAACAGATGCACGTCTATGTGTGTATTCAGAACAAAGAGCAGTGGTTAAATGGATCCCAAAACACACAGATCATATAACGTTTCAGTTTTTGAGCCACAGATTGAATATCCTTTTTAAAAAATGTGCATTTGAGGTTTGGAAAAATTTAGGGTTACGAAACGTAAGGGAATTTATATGTAGATTGAAAATTTGCTTCATTTCAGCAGCTTTGTCAGAAATACAGTATTCCTTGTAATCACTTCTTTAGATACCTTCAAATAAGAGACTTCATGTGAAGTCTAACATTTCTAATTATGCCACAGAGTCACCCATGTATCTTGACGCATTTCTGGAAAGATGTCTGAGATGGTAGTTCCATTTCCATGCATTACAAGGGTTTAGAACAGGTGAAAAGTCAATCTTTGGAGAGCATTAAATCTGCTTGGGAAGAAGAACTTGCAGTAGAAATTCCAAGTGCAATATGGGAACAAAGTCTTGAACTGGTTCACGGATGATCCATTAATGCAAGACATTGTCTCATTCAGTTTAAAATGCTTCATAGGCGTCATTATTCCAAGTGTAAATTGAATGAAATATTTCCAGAAGTGTCGTCATTGTGTGACAAATGTTCGTTTTTAGATTCCAACCATCTCATTTCTAGGTTATGTGTCCCAAATTACAGTTTCTGGAGCAAAATATTTCAGATACATTGTATACCTTATTATATACATTATATAATATTAACATTATATACCTGGGGTGTCCAAAGTCGGTCCTGGAGGGCCGGTGTCCTGGAGAGTTTAGCTCCAACTCTAATCAAACACACCTGAACCAGCTAATCAAGCTCTTACTAGATATACTAGAAACTTCCTGGCAGGTGTGTTGAAGCAAGTTGGAGCCAAACTCACCAGGACACCGGCCCTCCAAAACCGAGTTTGGACACCCCTGCATTAGACATTCCGATTGAACCAGATCCTATATTCATTATATTATGAGTTTTCGAAAAAATTTTGAGACACGGGTACAACAACAATTTGTTTCATATGGGTTGATCTCTGCCAAAAATAAATAAATAAATAACTTATGCTTTTGTTTTGGAAGAAATAAAGAAGTTTCAACTCTTAAATTATGGCTGACAGAGTTAACGGGTCCATTACATCTGGAAAAAATCTGCTATTCCCTAATAGACAAGGTTTTGCTGTTTGGAAAAAAATTTGGTTCCCTTTTATTTCCCTTCTACAAACTTGTGATTAATATGCTTATATACCTTTTTTTTTTATGACTGTTGTTTTTTTTATATCTAATTGTTAAAATGTAAGTTTTATGTTTATATTTTGGAAAAAGGGGTATTTACAAGTGAATGTCTACTAAAATGTCTAATAATTAAAATTATTTAAAACGCAAAAGAATGTGCTTTTTAAAAATGTCATTTCCTGCAGTGTGCAACAGAACTGTCAGTGAATGAAAACATTCTGCAAAGTTTTAAATCTGAAAGTTCACCATCTACAAAGCAATGGGGTACAAAGACTTTTCATTTTTAGTCAGCAAGCTCAAGCGTTTAAGGTGAGCTGGCATCCGATTACAAAATCGCTGCGTTTAAGAATCATTGATCATGCCTAATTGAGATAAAATATAAAGTAGGTCTCAGACTAAAGAAGGACTTCGTTAAATTAAATAGTTCTGTGCCATGTCTTTAAAATATGGAAGTTTATTTTACCACAGTATATTAAAGTTTTTTGGCACTTGCCTCCTGATCCTGATGGCACTTGCCTTTAAATGTTCTTTTATCTCGTTTTATGCTTGAACAACTAAATGAATGCTTAAGTCTATTTAATTGATTATATTATAATTACATTTCAACATCGATACTATAAAAGGAACCTTATGAAATTGAAAATATAGTCAAACTAACCTTTCTCCAGAAGTTTATCGGTGGCTGAAAAACACTAGCTTTGCATAAAGCCTTGATCTCAAAAGAAAGAGTTGACATAAGAGTCATTAAATTAAAACAAGTCATTTTCAAAACTGATTCCAAGCTGTGTCATCCTGAAAATGGTGACTGCTACAGTAAAGCAACCTAAATGCTTACAATGCAGGACTCGCTGACTGGCTGTTATTAGGAAGGTTTAGAAGCATTTGTTTTATTTTATTGAAGAATGATTCTTTGTTGATCTCTTGCTCAAATTGATAAGGTAGAATTAAAGCCATGCTTTATGTTTATATGCTGTGTAAAAACTTTGATAAGCTGTAACTCAGTAATTGTGTTGGGTGTTTCCTTTTCAATGTGTGCTGCATGCAGTAGAGCAATTACAACGGCCTGGGTCATCTGACCAATCACTGCAGATTAGCGTCATGCAATTGAAGGGTTTGGAAAAACATTTTGTTTAGTCATTGAGCAAACAAGGTCGAAATAAGAGCATATTATTGACCTTTTTCTTCACGTATGAGCAGTGATGGTAAGAGTACTAAAATATCATACTCAAGTAAAAGTACCATTACTTGCCAAAAAATGTAGTGTAAGTAGAGTAAAAGTATCTGTTGTAAATATTACCCATAGTATGAGTAAAAAGTAGACCTTTCAAAAGTACTAGAGTAGTGAGTAGTGAGTATTACGCTGTAAAAAAGCTGATGCATTTACATGTAATTTGTGCATGTGTGTGTACACGTAACATTCTGTAGAGCATCTAGTTATTGCCCAGCAGGCATACAACGTCATAAAACATTAATATTAGGTTAGATTTAGGTTGTGATGTCAGGTGACCAAAACTCACTGTCTAGCCAGCGTCTACGGACACCGTTATTTTGATGTCCAATAATGACGTCAAATGACGTTGATATTTGGTTGATTTTAGCTTGTGTTGGAAAGTGATCAAAATCCAGCGTCGAGCCAACATTCTTAACCAACATCATATTCATGTCAAATATTGACATTTATTTATCAGGTATGGCAACCAAAATCCAACATCTGATAGTCGTCATAGTGGTAACATCCACACAACGTCAAGCTGTAACATCATTAGACGTTGATATTTGGTTGGTTTTAGGTTGGACGTTGGACATTGACGTCGAGTTCTGACATCAACCTGATTTTCATTTCCAAACAAAAGGCAGCTTCCCCATGACGTTAGGGTACAACCACAATCTGACATCATGTTGACGTCTTGTGCATGCTGGGTGTTAAAGGCCATTTCCGTCATCATACAGTAATCATCCGTCATCTTTTCATCAGTGACATGCATCTAAAAAGTCTCTGGGTCAATGTGTGTAAAGATTATGGACATCTTCTTGGACACTTTTAATGCTTCCAAACCTTTTGCTTGAGGTAGTTTATTATGATGCAAATTAACTTCTATGTGCGATTTGATTGGACAGAAATCACAGAACTGATATTTCAAATCCCCGTAGACAAGAAAAAATAAAGCAGTGACTGCAGGTTGAAGGAAAGTAGTAGAGTAAAAGTACAGATACTGCACTAAAAATGTACTCAAGTGAGAGTAAAAGTACACATTTTTAAAACTACTTAGTAAATTACAATTTCTGAGAAATACTTCAATTACAGTAATTTGAGTATTTGTAATTAGTTACTTTAAACCACTGCGTATTGAGTGACTGCAGCCATTTGAATCGTTTTGGCTCAAGATTTCTCACTGACTTTTAGCCATTTTTAGACATTAAAAACAGCACGTTATACCGCTCAACATTGCAAACTGATGTTTTATATTATTCTACTGTAAAAATTGTATAATCAATTAGTCATGACAGCTGACAGCATATGTTTTCAGTTTATTGTAACTTATTAAACTAAGTTAATCATGCTCTAACTTAATTTTTTTCTTAAAGTTAAACAAGCTGTATTAAGTCAGTTTAATATGTTTAATGGACTCATGAGGTTACTTTGATTCAGCTTTAAAAAATGTAAGGCAACCAGGATTTTTTTTACAGTGTACTTTGTCCATATAGTCACAAATACACTTGTTTGTAGAGCAAGTGAAGTAAACCCTTCACTTTCATCAGTTGGTAAAGTTTGTTCCTCACTGTCGCTACTGGCTTGCTTGGTTTGGGACTTGTGGAGCTGCGCATCAATGGATTTGCTCTTTAGTGTTTGGACTTTTAGCAGTAAAAATTAAACCACACTGAACTGAACTTCAACTCTGACAACTGAATTGACAGTTTCAATTTACTAGAACTTCTACGTTAAGCTGCTTTGACACAATCTACATAATTAAAAGCGCTATAGAAATAAACATGAATTGAACAGTTTCACTGTTTTCTTCTCTTTATAATTCCTAGTCATTTCTCCCATAGGCAACTGAATCGTAAGTTCTAAAACAATTACAAAAATGAGCACACAACATTGCAGAATAAGGTCAGTAAGAGAAAAGTGTTTTTGACCTTGCAAGTGTGTGTGTGTGTGTGTTTCCCCTAGGTTCACACCTCTGAGGGCAGAGGCATTGGGTTGGGGTATTTCACAGGAAATATTTCTGATTTCTTGCAATCTAAATGCTTGGTTTCCACTGAGTGTTACAGTTTGGTACGGGTCACCTTGATCAGGTTTGTGTCTACACTGCCAACAGTTGCCAATGCAGTTAATTCTCATTCAGAGTTCACATAATAGTGCAAAAGGTATGATAATAATAGTAATAATAAAAAAATAATAATAATAATAATAGTTTATTCTTGTTTTTAGTTTGCTCAAAGAATCATTTGCTTATTTGTCGTTTTCCAAGCTTGACTCCCACTTGTTATCAGCTCAAGTTCATTATTTAAAATATAGACACGCTGTAAGCGCACGCATGGAGACAGAGAGAAACGTGAAACCACTCGCAACTTCCGCAACCTCGTAAACAACATAAGAGGACACCACACAATAGATTCTGTTCTTGCTTCTTGGCATGTGGCTGTTTGTCACAAAAAGGTGATAAGGTTTGTTTGAGCTCATAGCTCATTGTATAATTATAAGTGTCATGTCTCAGCTGTGCTATTAAAAATGACGCTTCACGTTTTGTCATTCTCCTGCCTTGATGCGTGTGCTGGTGACTATTCTCTTTAGACCAATCAGCTGTGAAACCAGGTCCATCTTTTTGGTACCTTTTTTTGTGCTAGGTACCCTTTGAAAAGTAAAACCAAAAAGGTGGTACAATACAGGACGACAATGATTTTATGGTGCCTTTTCTCAATTTTTAACAATATTTGTAGAATTTCTTCTGTTATTTTGCTGTGAAAATATACCCAGATTTACACATCTGGATTCTTTAATACTTTACCTCAAGACAAAGTCTCTGTAAAGAAAGCACTGACAAAAAAACTGAGAAACACAAGTGTTTACCTCTTAACCATATAACGTCTACTGCATCATCATGCACAAAAGACTGTAAATTATCAGAAGAAACAAACCTTTGTTAAAATCTCTTCAACAATAGCATCAGAAAAGTCCTGCTAAAATAAACATATCCAATATGATCCAATCAATCAACCAATCAAATCTGTTTTGCCCAGTGTAAAGTTTCAGAGCTTTCATCAAAAACTAAGCATTTTATCAGCATATACCTCTAAAAGACAGATTTTTGGGAGATTTATTGGAATAAATTATATATTATTAATTATACAATATGAATTTAAGTAGTTTTTACTAGTCTTACTCGAGCTACTTTTTGTTCTTCATTTTTAATACTAGCTTAGATAGGCCATTAAACGTCTGATGTATCATGTAGCCTAAAATAATGAAGAGAGAGAGAGAGTATGCTTATGGCAAGCATATATGCATCTGTTGTTACAAATTTAGTGAGTGATACAGGATAGCAAACAGGGCTTGGTTGAATGTACACGAAGCGCACCACTGCATCTAAAAGGGATTGAACCTTTTGCCAGGCTCCGCAGATATCATTTCTGATTTCAATCTGGTTGACATGACAAAATTTACGAGCATAAGAATGGAATTTCCCTGTGTGTGGTATCCAGATAGCAGAGAAATGTAAACGCGCAACCATGTAGAGACAGAAATGACCTGCCGTCACGTAAACAAGATAAATAACACAAGGCCATTTAGGTTTTTTTTTTTATCCCACTTTTACATGCAGTGGTGCACTTTGTGTAAATTTAGCCAAGCTCTGTTCTATGCTGTATCAATCACTAAATTTGTAACAAACAGATGCATAAATGCTAAGGCTGAACGATATTGGAAAAATGTGATATTGCAATATCTTATTTTTCTGCAGTAAATATTGCGATATGAATACTGTTTCACAAGATAGCTCTATTTGACGTTTTTCTGGACTCTAACAGTCTTTAGGTATGGAAATTGAATAATCACAATGCAAAAAAATGCTTCTCATATTTTGTTTTGTCTTGTTTCTTAGCCAAATATCTAAAAGTTCTTGTAGATCAAGTAAAAATATTGTTTTGTTTTCACCTTCAGAAGAAATAAGTCAAAATTAAATGGAGTTTTACCTTAAAATAAGCAAAATTATATACCAATGGGGTATTTAAAATAATACTCTTATTTTTGCTTTGAAATGTAGATATTTGGACTAGAAACAGGACAAAAATTCTAAGTATAAATAATAAAAACCGCATAAATAATAAAATACAATAAATTTTTGTTACACCTTCAAACATCATACTTTTTGTGCCCAAACTCTCTTGAAATGCTCAGTCAAAGGGCTTAAAAAACACATGCAAATGATAAACTTTCACTCTATTATGGTTAAACTTAGCAGTGACTCTACAATTCAGATGTGTTCTGTGGCTCCTGGTCAACTATAATTCTGACTCAACATTGCAGATCTTGCAATGTGACTATTGCCGATACGCATATTGCGATATCGATGCTGAAACGATATATTGTGCAGCCCTAACATATGCAAAATAAAATACAGACCAGTTTTTTTATAAAAAGAAACTGGAAATAACTCATGTTGTGATCTGAAGCTATATAGAGAATTAAAAATTATTAAATACCTTTTTTCAATGGAGGCAGGGGGTGCCCTATATGGCAGGGGAAAAACAATGCACGTCAACCTGTTCTTGAGAACTTCCATAACCAAAATATGAACTTTTCATAATCGATAATAGGGGCACGTTAAAAAAGGAGAAACTAATTCATTGCACAACAGCTCTTTGTTATTCAAGACAGTAAAAACAAACTCAAGTACAAAATTAAATATTAAATAAAAAAAACACCTACTTAACAGAATCAACAGAAAACTAATAGATACATAAAAAGATACAGGATTAAATCAAATTAATAGCAATTTTCAGCATTTATATAGTATTAATATACATTTTCACAATTGAAATAACAAATATAATGCTATTTTCCTGACCTACACCTAGTTTTTAGTCCAAGAGATCAGCCAAGTATGAGTTGAGAATGAAAACCGCCCACATCAGAGCAAAGCATACAGTCAGTTCTTGTGAAAAAAAGAATTGCAAAAATATTTATAAAATGAACAAAAGCATTTAACGCGGACATCTCATCTCTCCCAGAAGCTCATGGGGGGTACAAGGGAACAAGCAAAAGCAAGAGAGTATATCGTATGTAGTGATGTTGTAAGCCTTAAATTACACAAATAGTGCAGTAAAGTACTTGTAGTGCAAAGTGCCATGAGGATTTCTGGATCTATGAACACATATCGCTTGTCATTATATGCCACACGTTCTATTACACTTTCTAAAGATGTTGTGGTATGAGTAGTTGGGCATGAATACCATTTGAAGGGTCTTCCTGAAATGAGTTTTCACAGGGTGAGATGTTTGTAAATGTATAAAATTAAATGTAGAATATCTAGATTTGTTTCTATTGGTGTTTGAGAACTCTTGCAGCTCCTATGCTGCCTAATACAGTATTGTGTCTATTAGTACTTGCGTGCATTTGCAGAATCTCTTGCCTGATAAAGTGCCCTTTTTATTTGAAAGGTTCCTGATTTTTTTAGGAAGTCTCTTACCAAAGATTTTTTTTTTTCTTATAATAGGCATTAAAAATTGCTCTCAAATGATTGCACTTGTTATTGTCTACTACTTACAGCATGTGTAGAAAACTAAACAAACTACCATATCTGCTGAAGAGGCTTCCTTCTTTAAAGGATATTAAAAACTGTATGACAGTTACAAGTACACTGAAAAAAAAAACAAATTTAAAGATGATTCCTTTGATTTACTGCATTTTTTTAAGTTAAGTGGTTGTAAACTATGCATTTGGGCTGAATATAAACAAACAAATTAAGTTGAACATTACTAAATTGTATTTGTTTAAATTAAATACAAATAAATTGTTTGCAAGACACCATTTTTTCAGTGTACACAGCAAAAATGCCGAGTTCCACACAATTCCTTTATGCTGTCCCAACACAAATCTATTACTAATTTAAGTGAATTAAACAAAAAAAAATAATTGTGCCAAAAAAACTTAAGAATTGTGTTGTTTCAACTCATTTTAAATATGTAATTTGAAAACAAGCAGCAAACTAAATTTGAGTGATGAATGAGTTCATTTTATGGTATATATTCAAGCCCAGGTCCCAGTCCAAGTGGTCAAACACAAAATGTAAGTCTGATGCAAGAAACTCAGTTTAGAGAATCAGAAATTGCTGCAGACTGCTATTTCAGTATGATGATGTTTCCAGCTAAAACTGAAAATTGAGTAGGGGGTGTTTGTTTTTTTTCACCCACAGCAAACTAACCATTGGATGAGTGTGGCTGAGCATATTTCACCCAAGCCATCAAACTAATGTCATCAGAGACTCTGTCATTCCAGAGTGCAAATAGTTACATTTAAATTAAACATACCAAAACAAACTATTTTTTCAATGGATTATCTTTCACAGATGAAATGTTCACCTTAAGACTAACAATAGGCGAAAGCAAAACAAATATTGTACATTTTGATTTGATGCAGATTTCAAGCTCAGCTTAACGGAAACAGATTTAGGTTTTTTTATGTAAGGTTTTCTAAGTACAATGAACTTTCAGAATCAGTAATACTAGAGAAATAAAATGTACAACAGAACACAACAAAACAAATGTAATTACACTTGATTTTATAGACCAAAAGCAGTGAGAGCTTACAGGGACAACAGACGGAGTTAACAAAAAAGACATAAAAAGTCAACATAAAAAATTAGGGCTAAATCATCAATCATCATAATTCTGGCTAAAATGAGAATCACTTTTTTTTTTGCTTCAGATCACAATTTTCTCACGATTCTGTAGATGTCAAATAAAGATTAATATGAGTAGACTATTGTTATTATTAATTCTCATACATGGTAAAACAACAATAATAATAGTAGGCCTATGTGTAGGTCTACTGTTGGTTAAAGTGCTTAATTTTGTATAGCCTTCGAATGATGGACTTTAACTTTTGTCCTGACCGTTTATTTACAGTAAAGCGATTACATCAGAATACAACTATTTATAATTCTGAAGTTGAATTGTTATATTTGACGCATATCCTTGCCATTTGTCATTGACAACATTATTAGACCACTCTTTCCATAATCAGATTCCCTCTTCCATTATATTCAACATTATATAGGCAAGAGTAGTTATACTGACCCGGTAAACATTTATTTTCATGCACAACACTTTGTGTTAGGTATGAAAGAAAAAAACATATCAAATGCTTGTCGTAATCACAGACATCCCAAGTTGGGAAAAGTTATTTCAGGGGGAGACAGAGATGATTTGCGGGAGATGTGAGACGTATGTGAAAAGTATGGAGGGATGCGGTGAAGAGGGGTGCGCAACGTATTTGAGGACCAGGAGGGAGACGCGCGATTTCGGGGAGATTATCATTCGTTTGCGGCCATCCGGGAGTCTCTGTGCATTTGAGGAAGACTTGGGATGTCGGGATAACTGCGATATGATTTCTTTAAAATGATGTGCACGCTTTAGGTTTCACTTTCACTGCCGAGTGCGCTTATGTCATGGCTGCCGTCACTTAAGGGAAGAAAAAAAAAACCAAAAAAAAACCATACATACAAATCATAGTACCCGCGCGGCTCTCAAACGATTGAACTGTGCAACAAACTGAACGTTATTTACAACTTTATTACCTGTTATTCACAGCCTATGCAGGTTCAGTTCACTAAAATAGATGGCGGGCTCGTGCACGTCCTTTTGTGGCCCATTTCCACTGAGTGGTACGGTACAGTTCGGTACGCTTTTATGGCCCGTTTCCACTGTCAAAAGGTGTACCAAACCGAACCGTACTGTATCCCTTTTTTGGCACCCTTTCGAAAGGGTACCAAACAGGAGAAAGGATACCAAAAGGCAGAACTAGACACGCAGCTGAATGCTATTGGTTTACAGAGATACGTCACAAGCTCACGCAACAAACCAAAATGTTATAAAGTCGTAATGATATATACATATAATAACGAGACATGGTCGACCAGAGCTCAAACGAACCTTGTTGTCGTCTTGATGAACAGCCACAAAGCCGAAAAGAAGAGCAGATTTTACCCTGTTCCCCGTAGTTTTTCATGATCCAGTCTGAAGCGCGAGCGGTTTCGCTTTCTTGCTTGCGCTCACCGCGCGTCTATATTTGAAATAACAAACTTCTTGAGCTGATGATAATAACGTGTGCTTGATTATTGACGTGCTTTTAAAACCTGATCCTGTCAGAAACAGACAAATGCGAAAAAACAAAAGGAGAAGCCAGAAAAAAGGAGCACATTATTTTTTCAGCAAACGTGAACAAACTGCCATGTTTAACTATTATTATCACCTGTTGGACTATTAAGAACTCAGAATGATGGAATTACTTTCTAACAAGAGGCTACACGTGCTGCTGAAGTTTAAAGACACATTTAATCATGAGAGGTTTGCACTGACTGTGGGCTGTATTTAGTGTTGTTTTTACCCTAAATAAAGACTAAATGTATGCTGTGTGTAGTTTTTCTGTAAGTGGTAACATATCGGAGACTGTACGGGTCTGTACGTGTTCATATATGTTGCATTTATTTATTTATTTATTTTATATAATTGCAGACGTTACAGTAGGCTATTTCGCACTGTCATTGATCTGCAGTTATAATCAACTCATCTTCATAGAAAAGTTAGTAATAAACATTTATACACACAAGTATTTATGTGTGTAAAGCATCTGTTTTGTGAGAAGTGCTTCTCATATGATATGTGAGCGACCCATACAGCTTTACTTTAGACATTTTCTCGATCGAAAATGACGTCGACTGCAACTTTCTGTCTTACACCACGCCATTGGTACCCTTTTAGCAGTGGAAACGCAAGCCTGATAAAGGTGACCTGTACCGACCTGTACCGTACCGGTCAGTGGAAACGAGCCATTGCAGTAAACAAACAGTGCGTCAGCTCATGTGTGATTTCATGGCCACAAATACATCATTACATTAAGACAGAATTTACATTTTTGGGTGAATTATACTTTATAAATAAAGTATGTGACATTTTTTACACCATTTGGAGGGGTCCATGTTGCTGAGCAACGAATATAAAACAATATGAAGACACATTGTGGCGTCCGCCTTTACGCTTCTATCCTGACTATGAAAACATAGTTGGCAAAATCGTAGAAAAGCAGGATTACGTGTGTGTGTACGATCGCATCGAGACCGCAATCTTTTTTCGATTAATCGTGCAGCCCTGTATAAAATCGTCACTAAGAAACTATTATTCTAAAAGCCAGATTTTATAATGATAATATATTTCTATCACATTATATTACTATCCCTCCATTGCCAGCTCTGAATCTAAAAATGAATCACATTTTATTAGAACACAGCTGTAGCAGCGTGATCTCTGCATTCCAAAATCTTCATGTGAATCATACTACTATTTGCTATCCCTTTATGACACGGATCAACAACAGAATTTGGAGTGAAAGACACCTTTGTGAACAATACTAACATTTTCAAGTTTAACTAATCCACTTTTACATGTTGTTTGAACTGAAAGTGTCTTGAAAGTGTGAAAAATGACAAGAATCCACCATCTTCTTTAAAAAAATAAAATGAAAATCATCAGCAGCGGTGTAGTAACCGGGAGGATGGGGATACGTCCCTCTCACTTTTAGACCATTTAGAAACTGGTAATTAACAGTTATACGAACGTAAACTTTTGGATTTCATGCAGCTCCCCCTCCCCCACATTTTTAAAATGTCCACTACGCACCAGATCATCAGTATGGATCATAAGTAAGCATGGGCTGGTATAAGATTCTGACGGTATGATAACCTTGAATAAAAATATCACAGTTTCACGATATTGTGGTTACTGCTCTAAAATATATTATTTTTAAATATCTGGGCAAAAAAACTAAAACTTTTTTCCCCTTTGAACACAATATATTTTATTTTAAGAAACATTTAAAATATTTTGGAGCAGTAAACATGTCAGGTTAAATAGTTAAAAAATGAATCATTGACTTCTGCTGTCTTCATTAGTTTTAAAAGCAAAAGGCATCTTTGGAGATCTTTTTTTTTCTTTGGATATAAAGTAAGCCACTGCACTGTGCAGGTCCATAGTATGCTTGGACGCTGGTTTTTAAGCTAAACAAAACTAAATAAAATAGTCCCACAAACATGTAAAAAAAATAACAAAAACATACATATACAGCAGGAACCGTGTAACAGAAAATGTTAGCGGTTTTAAAACTTTGACTTTTCGATAATCGGTTATCGTCCCATGCCTAATCATAAACATTTCTGATGGCATCAAGCAAAATGGCGTCACATAGGGCAAGGCCCCTCTCACGCTTGTGGGTTGACATGGTGTTCTACCCATCCCAAGAGAGTTGTAAACATATGCTGTTTACCAATACCAAGAACGGACCAGTCTTGCCAGCTTAGAAGGCGCGGGTGAGAAGATCGCGAGAACACAGAATGCAAATGAGATGATGTGATCTGTGATGGTCACATGACTTGTCTTCACACATCTTAAATGGAAAATAGTTTCAATACGGCATTAATACAATGAATTATTATTTTTGTTTTTTTCATTTTCTATACTGATCCAACATGTTCAAAAGCCTTACAAAGATACTTCGCACAATACAAATAAATCAGATTTTAATTCAAATTTCAGCAAACAAACACCTTTGCATGTGTTTTTGCCTTTATTAAAATTTTCATGCAAATGTTTAATTTCACCATCTCATTTAGGGAAACTCCTGAGATAAACAAAGTATATCTTTGATCAACAGTGAACATAAAACGCTGCTTTTCACTCCTACTTTTTAGTCGCAATGACCTTTGAGTGAGTGCTGCGCTCGAGTTGATGCATTCTCGAAATCAAGAACACATCCAGGTTCTTTCATGCATCCTCTGTTCTTGTGGTCTTGATGATGATGACGTTGGACGAGAACACAAAGACACAAGATTGCTTAAGCATGCATACTGAGAAACAGTTACAGTGTTGCTAACTTAGCAACTCTTCGACATGCCATACAGAAGAGAGCAGTACCGACAATTTTTCAGTAGCTCAATATCATTTAAAGAGAGATGTGCCAAAATGGGTTAATTTTGACAAGGTAAAAAAAATAAAAATAAATAAATAAATAAATAAAAAAGTTACCCCTTTTTCACGAATTAATGGGCACCTATGGTGAAAAATCTACTTTTCAAGCTGTTTGGACAGACAAATGTGTAGTTTACAAATGTTTACAACATAAAAAGGGTGGACCAATTGGAGCGGTTTTGAGATCGACCGCAACTTGACGTAGGAGTGCGGTCTCCCCGCCCACCAATATTGATTGACAGGTGCGCATTACCATCTCCTCAGTATGTTGTTTCATGTCCACCATTTTCAGCGTGTGAGTCAAAGCGACGTCACCAAAGAAACACCCTTGCTCCATTTTTAAATGTAAGGCTCATTGGGCTCAACATTCACCACGTTATCGCTCTCCTCGCCGCCAGTGTTTGTGAGTTTTGGTGGGTTTGCATACGTGTGTACTTTTCATTGCGTCTTCCTTAAACTTCAGCGGTTTTCATTTCCCGCGGTCACAGAAGCTCCCTGTCATCTTAACTAGGTGCAGCTGGAAAGTGCGAGCGCGTTGCCTCACGTGCGCGTCCCTCCATTGGAAATAGCGAACTAACAATGCGCAGCGCCATGCATTTCGCGTAGTCACGGATGAAAGTGAGGACCGGAGGGTTCGCTCACTATTCTGCCGCCTAGGTCACCTCTATGGACGCGCTGGCCCTGCTCAGGACACTGTTCATATTTCTGCCGTGCCACAGAGCGTTATCTGAATAGTTTCATTTTAAATAACATGCGAATGTGCGCATCTGGTGTGCCGTGTCGTGGCTCTGAGCGATGCATCTGGTGTATGATGCCCTTTAGTTATAGCCTCAAGCAGGTCGTACACCAGAAGCGCCGCTCAGCGACAAGCAGCATCGCGCCACGCAGCGGCATGCATTTCTGAATTCTAAACATAAGTTTCTATCAGGTGACACACACCGGCGCCGCAAGTGTGCGATACTTTCAATTGTCATGTGCATGCCGTGTCACGGTGCATCCGGTTCGTGATGCCCTTCAAAGTTAATTCAGTGTGCTTGGTTATTAGTCTCGGTGTAGGCTACAAGCTCGGAGCTTTAAACTAGCACACAGTTGGCTGTAAAACTATACAAAGACACAAATGATTTTGTACTCTCTGCTTGGTCTGTGTCCGAGTCGTACATGTACGGTTAAATGCTGGTCCTCTCACTTATGTTGCTTCTCTCTGTCTGCCTGTCTGTTGCCATACATATAGAGGGGAGCTCTTGGCTCCGCCCCTTGTTAAGTTGGGCGGGAATTCGAAACTAATTTTCATGTGAAGCAACACGGCCCTAAAACGATAAACTGTGTACACGCCCCCAAAATGACACTTTTTAACACATCATAATAAAAAATCTGAATTGTGTTTTGAACTGAACCTAAACTGGCACACTCAGAACTATTATATTAAAAAAAAGGGGTAAAATAGGTGCCCTTTAAGATAAGTTTTGTGTCTCCAGAATGTGTCTGTAAAGTTTCAGCCTAAAATACCCATCAGATTATTTATTATACCTTTGTGTATATTGGAAATTTGAGCGGTTTTGAGTTTGTAGCTGTTTTTGTTGCATGTGCCTTTAATGGAAATGAGTTAGTTCCCACGTGCATGTCAGAGCCAAAGATATTGCTCACTATTGCCATGATGGGTGCAACTTCTTCTGCTGCGTATCACGCATAAGCAGCACAGTGACAGACAAGAATGAAGCTGACCTCCCTTACTACAGTAAGAACTATCCCAACGGATATTTGATGTAATAATCATTCATTAATTTTCTTTTCGGCTTAGTCCCTTGATTAATCTGGGGTCGCCACATCGGAATGAACCGCCAACTTATGCAGCATATGTTTTACACAGGGGATGCCCTTCCAGCTGCAACCCATCACTGCGAAACATTCACACACACACACACTCTCATTCACACTCATACACTACGTACAATTTAGCTTACCCAATTCACCTGTCCCGGATGTCTTTGGACATGTGGGGGAAACCGGAGAACCCGGAGGAAACCAACGCGAACACGGGGTTGTAAAACTCATTCTTGAGGTGCTGCTAATCACACAGAGCTGAAGAGATCACTTAATCCTGGTTGCGCACGTCCTGTCTTGTGGATCTGATTATACGCATTACTATGAAGACATGTTAATAGGCAGCTGTCAATCAATTCAGTGGGCGGGGAAACCACACTCCTACATTACGATGTGGTGAGCCGCAAAATAGGAGGGATTTGGACCCTACTTTTAACATCAGAAATTAAGAAAAGAAGAGACTTATTGTGTTTCTATCGATTCCGTATGACTGTGGACACAATATACCTACACAGAGTTCTGTCCAAACAGCTTACAAAAGATGATTTTCATCATAGGTGCCCTTTAAGAAATTTTCAACCTGGAAATGAGCATCTGACGACCCCTTTTAACCTACATATGCATGTTCATTTGTATTCAGGAGGTACAAGTGGGGGTTGGCTTGAACTGCTGATTTTCCACTAGCATTAGCCTGCAAAGCATCAGCCCTTAAAGAGCTGATGGTAATAAACTGGCTCAACGGGTTGGCTGATAGTCTCACGCAGGGCTATAGAGAGTGGAGGGTATGTGTATTGTTTAACTTGTTTAAGAATCCAGTCTATTCAGTTAATGACAGTAATATAAATACAAATCAAACAAAAGAGTCAGAATGATTAATGCTGTAATTCAGCAAATCAAGTCTGTTGATTTTGTTTGCGTGCAACTATGATGGCAAACTGCCAGTCTTAAAGCAGCCGTATGGTTTGTTAACCAAATTAGGCAATGGCCGAAAACACTCCAGACCACAGGTTGAAAGGATGCAGTTTCTGTTAGCAGAACGTCTCTCCTAGCATCACTCCAGAGTTGCTGAGCAGAGAGAAAACTGAAGATCAGCTGGCTGGGATTCCCTTATGGCAAAATCCCAAACAGTGAAATCATCGCTTTTTTGGCAGGTGCTTGAGGTGAAAAGCAGTGCACCACAGAAACGTTTTAATATGTGACTTTTGGCAAAGGCGCAGTTTGATCCTGAGCCAAGCCACTCAACGTCCACACAACCTCCTCCCAGCACTCAGAATGCTATTCCAAAGCTCTGCTTTTTATAGGCACATCAAATATATTAAAGGCAGTGTGTGTGTGTGTGTGTGTGTGTGTGTGTGTGTGTGTGTGTGTGTGTGTGTGTGTGTGTCTATGAATGGCAAAATGCAGTTCCAAATTAAGGATTTGTACCAAGTAAACATGTGAAGGATACACGGTCAGCTTTTTTTTAACTTTAGCATAACACTTTTTTCAACGGCGCTTTCTGTTTCACTCGTGTACACTGTTGCCCAACAGCCCTGTGCTAAAATGGCCACACGCACATAGATTAATCTAAAAACAGAGCAGTTCCCTCCTTGAGCTGAGACACTAGATATCTGATCCTGCTCACTACCTAGTAACACGCTAAGCAAAAACCAGTCTGGCCAGCTGACAGCAGAGTTTGCCAAGTCCTGCAAATAAGATGATGGCTGATACGGTTGCTTCATTCTGATCAGGACAGGTGTGACAGGATGCAGAGCCTCATTCCTTCCCGTACCTCATCTTATCGGTTCAAACCCCACACCCACTTATTTCACATACAAACAACCCAAGGCCAAATTAAACATCACATATGCAGGTAACCAACACCCCTGGGATACACAGAATGTGTATGCAGTGCACACAAATGTGTCTGATAAGATTTAATAATTGTGTGCTTGCACATTTATCTCATATTGAAGTGTAACAAGTAATTACAATCATAGAAGCATTTAAGATCATATCATACCAATGGAACTCATGTGAAACAGTGACAAACTAATATTAAAGTTCCTCTTCTGGTGTTGTCTCTTCTGTTTATTTAACTGTGAAATGTATCCGTATTCATGCCATGCAACTCTGATGACTCTTTTACATTATCAATGTCTCTACTAGCAAAGGAAGACCCTAATGGTCCTAGCGTAGCAATGTCTGCAAATGTACAACCATGTCATCAGGCAAAAACAGAGCCACATTATTACCACATAATGTCTGTGAGAAAGTTCACGGTGAATATTTTAATACAGTGCATACATTAACATTTCTAGAGTCGGGATCTTTTGGAACTGAAATTCACCACCAAACACATCTTTAACTCTAATCCTCTCTCTTTCAGGCTAAAAGGCATTTAGCAGGAGGCCCCTTAAACCAACCAAAAATGAGATTTTTAACATTGGCCAGAAAAATTGGACAGCATTGGACAGCAGACCACAAAATCCACAGTTAAATCCAAATTAATACACAAACACACACATAGAAGCATACATAGATATATATAAACACACACACACACACACACACACACACACACACACACACACACACACACACACACACAGTGGATGTATTATTTCAGCACAGTGTGTGATGTAGCCTACAAAACAAATGTGCTTTTCTGTTTAAGTGGAACTGAAATCTAATTAAGGCTGAACAAATCTGCTCTGTGCCAATTTAAAGAGCTTATTAAGAATGGAGAGAATCAAATCAGTCTTAACCCACATCTCCAACAGGACTTCTTAAAAAGGTTTCTTTTACTCCTGGGAATTTGGAGATGGACATGCCATAAAAAAACACTGACAGTCCTAAATCCGTATCCAAATACAGACTGAGATAATAAACTATTCAGATTTAAAAGAATCTAATGAAATTATTTAATAAACAATCTTTATATCGGTACCATTTAATAAATTGATGACGGGTTTCCAAAAAAAGAAATAAATAAATGCACAGAACAACATCACCACCACTTCATGTTTAATTTTATTATTATTGACAAACTTTAAAGATAACTTATTCCACTTTGGTTGGGCATAATCTACAAAATAATCATGAAAATAAGTAGCCTTATCATTATTGTTATCATTTGTGTACAGAAGTTCTGCAAATGCCCTGGCATTGTTCAGAAATGATTTGCCTTTAACAGGCCAACTGCATGCAAAGAAGTAAAATCAATAGACTACTTCCTAACCCATACACAAGATCACAGATAATCAGATTCAAGAATGTGACCAAAACATGACTTACCCCATCAAATCCACATCCAAGAAGACGTTAAAAAGGTAAAACAGTCCGGGGATTTACACTTATTTGCATGTATAAATAGCGTGTCTGGTTGGCAGTTAGCTACTGTACGTGTTTGTATCGTGTGTTTATTCTGATGGCTGTAAGATACACTGTAACCTACCCTCCTCAAGCTGATGTCAAACAAACACATGATCAGATTAGCTTTAAACAACAAAACACTGACAAGAACACATCTCTAAAGTGGTTATTATGCAGGAGCGGCACAGCATTTCCCAAATAGCCAACACACACAGGGAAATGTCTATGTGGAAAGGGGGAAAAACACTTCACTCACCAGTTTAACTTCCGTTTAGTTTTTTTCTTTTGGGAAGCGGAAGGAGCATTCCTGATTTGACGCTCTCTCTCTCTCTCCTGGTCAATATTTCATCACAGTCGCGAACTGACAAGAGAGTATAGGAACCCAGCTCTCTCTAAACAACCACTCTCTTCCTCATTTGATTTCGATATAGAGGTTAATTCGGCAGTAACATCATACGTGCGTCTAATCTGAGGCGGTGCCCGCGGTCGGGGAGTCAAACCATTGGTTGACAAACAGCAATCAGATGCAAATTCCAAACCTCTGAATCAATGGGGCTGCCTTCCCCCACTGTATAGGAAACATCTACAAATGACTCAACGCTAATGAGGGGTGGAAGGTCCCACACGTGATGACCTTTACTATAAAGAATTGTGTATGGGCCTGGTGATTGTTTTGTGTTGATGGTTGAGACACACGAAGAAAAGCAGAACACTTAGTCTCCTCCCGTCTTCCTGTGTGTGTGTGAGCTGTATACAAATGTATATACATACATGTGCGCTATATGTTGCTATCTATACATTTGGCGACGTTCCCTGCCATGGGGCCCTTCCCTTTTATCACAGGCACCAATAATGTCTAGCTGCTAGATTTCTCGTGTAAACATATATCCTGCGCTGATCTCTGTGTGCAAGATAAACAGCCTGCTTTTAAATCAACATCTTTACAAAATTTTGCAATTACCTGTTTTACAGGATAAATACGATGAACGATTTTAAATGATACCTCTCTAATTTTATTTGTTATACAAAAACGTCTGGAAATCTTAAAAGTCTCGTTCCAGTTGACATCTTGAAATTGTGATCTCCAAAAAACCATTGGCTGAAGGAACATTGACAATCCGGCAAATCATTCTAAGATAATTATTATTACATTTTTTTTCTTTTATATTTATACCTTCTAATTTAAGACTAAAATCTATATTTGTATTTTGAACTATAGCATTTTCTAATAATTTCTTAAGCCCTGAGGGAATATTATTAATTACCATCATAAACTCTTTGACAAGTATATAAAGGGAACATTTTTCTAGAAACTCTAAATAGGTAAGCACATGACCATTACTATTTAAAAGTTTAGAAACCAGCAAAATATTATTTCTAAACCAATTAATTAAAAAAAAGAGATTTATTTCAGTGTGTAATATATTTATTATTCCAAATTAAGCATTTGTGTGGGGAAAAATTGTGTTTGTATATAATCATCCATGATAATGATAAAGAAGAGAGTATTGTTCATTTATTTTAGGATTGTATTTACACACAATTATTTTGGTGTGATCTTTTATTTTTTTGTTAAGCAGAGTACGAATATTGCATTGGAATTCAAAGAAAAAGATGTTTTATTTTTTTATGAGAATACAGTCGATTTCAAAATTTGGCATATTGTTAATTTGCTCATTATATATGGAATTTTTTTATTCATAAATGTAAATGGGCAGTAAAAAAAAACTAATTTTACTCACTTTAAAGTAGAAATAAGTCATTACCTATGCACGATAAAAGAAACAAAAAATGCCAAAGCAAAAAGAACTGCTAATTATTTTAAAGCCTTAAATTTTGTCTTTGAATAATTGTAATTTTTTTTTCTCTCTTTTTTGTATATTGTATTTATTTTGATGACAATATAATGTGGTTATTGCCCTTGCCCTTGTATGTTCTATGTTCTAAAATTGCAATAAATAAATAAATAAAAAGATAAACAGCCTGCACGGTTGCCACAGCAAAATAATTTATTAAGATGCTTTCAAGTAACGAGATTAGATAAAACATACATTCTAATATATAAATATATCAGTAGACAACAACAATAAAGTACATTTTTATTAGGTTATCTGTAATAGTCTGCCTAAATTGCATTTGGAGAGGCAGTTGAGACAAAATAAAATCACTCATCACTCACATCTATACATAAATCAGGGTTTAGAAATGATCGCATATCAAGTACAGGCCATTTCTGTTAAAGTGCATAGTTTACCACGGTATTTAGTTTCCATCTACTGGGTAGAGTGAGTATTGCATTTTTTCCCTGGCCATTTAAAATCAATAACAACAAACTTTTAATGCATTTTAAATATAAAAACAATATATACTGTCTTTAATGTATCGCCCATATAATTAAAAAAAATTAATTAAATAATTATTTTCAAATGTATTGCAACTATACTGAGTTCCTTTAATATTATTCACTACTTGAGTATTTAGTATGTCACAAGTACCACACAGCAATAAAAAAATCAGTGTACATTTAACTCAATTTGAGTTTAACCTAACACTCCTTGGGTGTACATATGACTCCCTCCATTTTGGAGTTAAAATAACACTTTCCAAAGTGTGAAATTTGTACATTACTCTCAGAGTTTACTCTCATTTTAAGAGTTTATTTATACACCGAACTAGAGTGTGTTACCCTTCAAAGTGTTAATATTGTAGCAATTGCAGTTTGTGGGCAACTGGAGCTAATATAACCTAGCTAAACTGTTGAATTAACCTAAAACGGCTAGCAGGGTGCTAGCATCTATGGCGCATAAACTTGTTTCAATACGTGTTAACGAGAATAACACTCATATCCTATACACTGCACGACTCTGAGTGTCTTGGATAGCAGCAATCTGTCAGAATAAGCAGGTAAGAGGCAGCACTGTCAATTCTCCTTTTATTCTGCCCAAGACATGAACAAACCACTGGGGTGCTTCTTTTACCCACTATTCTTGTTGATGATGACTGCCAATATTTTTATAAACCAAGGAAATATTGGGCTTAAAACACAGAAGCCAACTTAACCACAAACACAGATAAAGTTTATAACAAAACAACCCATGTATATTTAACTACTATAACACATAAAACAACTCTAAACCATCTCCCATGATGCACCTGGCTATAGTGCTGTGGGCCAGGTCATTACAATATATTACCTTTTTTCCTATATCATTAACTGGTGTGTGTGATAGATAACAGAGATCATATGTTGAAAATAGTTTTCATTTATTAAATGTTCATTAATCTTTTCAGAAATAATTTCAAAACATTTAACTCTTTGCATTTTGAAATGCAACAAGACAAGTGCAAGCAAAACATATTGGTTTGATCACTGTTTGTCCTGAAAAAAAAAAAAAACGGTTTGAGTTAAAAAAAAACTTTACTTCCCATCACTACACTGTAAAAAATGTAATCACCATTTGTTCAGCACATTGTATTTTTTCTGTCATATATACTAGGAATTGTGAATAACTATTGATCTACATAAAAATGTATGTTATGTCAACAATATTCGCTAAAATGTTATGTCTACATGTTTAACTGAGTTTTCTGGACAAGCATTTTTGTGTTGAACAGGAATGTTGATATTTAAACAATTCACACATGCGTGACGTGACTATCAAAAACTACACTTGTTTATCTGATGCTTGTAAGAAGGGTGACAGTGGCGCAATTGGTAGCACAGTCACCTCACAGCAAGAAGGTTGCTGGTTCAAGACCCGGATGAGTCAGTTGACAACCCTGTGTTCACGTGGGTTTCCTTCAGCTGCTCCGGTTTCCCCCACAGTCTAAAGACATGCGGTACAGGTGTGAGTGTGAATGGGTGTTTCCATGTACTGGGTTGCAGCTGGAAGCTGGAAAACATATGTCGGATAAGTTGGCGTTCATTCCACTGTGGCCTTCCCAGATTAATAAAGGGACTAAGCCAAAGAAAAATGAATGAATGAATGAATGAAATAGTAAGTTTGTGTTTGTATTTTTTTTTATATAAAATGATTAAAAACAGGATGATATGCTAACTAGTACTAATTACTTATTTAGCAAATTTTTAAAATAATCCACTAAACAGAAAAAAACGAATTGACCCAATAGCAGTAACTGTTGCTTCAGTTGATTTGACAAGAATATCTTTATTAGCAAAATACGATAATCAACATTGCATGAATAAACAAAATTATGTTAGCTGAACAAAATATTGTTACTGAGAAGAACTAAAAAAACAGTTGTTGAGAGAACTCAAAGTTCTTACTGCATCAAGTTGCCTTATGTTTTCTCAACAATTTATTTTTTACAGTGTAGTGGGAAATACACTGCATATTGGGTTAAAAGTTTAACACTGAAAACAAAAATCTCTTAAATATACGCTCTTTCACACTTGTGGATTAAAATGTACTCCGGTTTTAACACTGAACAACACCAAAAAAAATCAAACTGTATATTTAACACTGGAATTTTTGCTGTGCACCTTTCCCCCACATTAAAATACGAATATGACATTGTCTTATTCAGTTTAAAATAATTCATAGCTTACATTATTCAAAGAAAAAAATTCATAGAATCTTTCAAAATATTTCATCTCTTTGCGACAAATGTAATTCATCAGATGCGGATCTATCTCACAGTTTTATTTTCTGTTCTAAGATACAGAATTATTGGAATGGAATTTTTGAAGTGCTTTCCGAGGTGTTGAAGTTGCAATTACTACCGGACCCAGTGCTTTTAATTCTGGGATTCTCTGAACAAATGCATTTGTTGTCAAATACACAACATAAATTGCTCTCATACTGTTTAACAACTGCCAAGAAGCTATTGCTACTGTTTTTGGGGGAAAAAAAAAAGGAATCCCCCACATGTAAACTGTGGCTTGGAGAAATTGCCTCTATGTTACATTTGGAGCGAATTAGATACTATTTGAAAAGAAAACTTGAACAATTTGACAAAATTTGGAATCCTTTTATCTGTTATCTTGAAAAAAACCCTCATAATAATGCATCATTTCTGTAATGTTTTAATATGCTTTGTCATACTCTGTTGTTCAAACAGGTCTTTGTAACAAGTTTGTTACGTGAGTGTTTTTTTATCTCATTTTATGATTTTCATATTGTCTTTCCTTTTTTATTCTATTTTTATTATTTTATTTTCTTATTTGCTCTGCTTATGTTATATATGGACAAAATATGTAAACAGAGAATTATTTTCTTTCTGAATCTGTGTCTTCAATAAAACTTAATTGACAAAAAAAGATACGAACATGAAGTTTTATCGTAAAAGTATACTAATTCGATTTAAAAAGTATGTTAGGCGACACTGTGGCTCAGTGGTTAGCACTGTTGCCTCACAGCAAGAAGGTTGCTGGTTCGAGCCCTAGCTGTGTTAGTTGGCGTTTCTGTGTGGAGTTTCCATGTTCTCCCCATTTTGGCGTGGGTTTCCTCCGGGTGCTCCAGTTTCCCCCACAAGTCCAAAGACATGCAATAGGTGAATTGAATAAACTAAATTGGTCATAGTGTATGTGTGTGAATGAGTGTGTATGGATGTTTTCCAGTACTGGGTTGCTGCTGGAAGGGCATCCGCTGTGTAAAACATATGCTGGATAAGTTGGTGGTTCATTCCGCTGTGGCGACCCCTGATGAATAAAAGTAACTAAGCTGAAAGAAAATGAATGAATGAATAATTTATGAAATTATACTTTTATTAAATAATTAATTAATTAATACAATTAATTTTCTTTTTATGAACAGGTTCTGTTTTTTAATTAACTAAACAATTTTTTTTCTCCAAAAGTAGGAAAAATCTTTATCAATATTCTAATAAGTTGCAAAAAGAGAAAAGTATTTTCACAGCAGATTAGAATAATTGCAATGCCAGGATCAATAGACTAAAGTCTCTGGGTGTTGTTTACAAAAGAAAGTTTGCATCAATATCTTTTTTTAAGTAGCAGGTATTTTTTTATGTAGGGAGAGCGAGCACAAAAGTAACGTGGGAAGAAAGTAACACAAAAGTGATTTTCCCGAAGCCCTGACAATATTTGATTTCTAGGCTATAACAGCACATTCAGCATGCAACCCTTGATGCCAAATGCCATGATTTTGGGATCATGCCCCCCGGTTAGCTCAAATTTCAGTTTTTAAATGCAGTTCAAGAGTTCACACTTAGCTGATGATTGATTATAAGCAAGTTTGGCATGCTGTCCCGGGAGAGAGCCCTGAGCCGAAAAGGTCCTTGAGCCCTGGGCTCCCTCCTGTTTGCAGGGCGAGAGGGGAGCTTTGAGCTTAGGTAGATCTCGAGAGCTCCCCCTTTGTAAGAGTTGGTGACAGAAAATAGTTGCTACGGAGAGATATGCTGATGGATAAAAGTTTGACTAGTGCTAAATTTAGATTGTTCAATTAACTTGTAGTGCATGTTTTTGGAACGTGGGAGGAAACCGGAGAACCCGGGGAAAACCACGCAAGCACGGGAAGAACATGCTAGCTTCACACAGAAACGACAGCCAGTCTGTTAAAGGACTTGAACCGGTGACATTCTTGCTGTGAGGCCGCAGTGCTAGTCACTGGGCCACCGTGCCGCCCTATGAAAGGAAAAGAGGAGGAGTAGGGGTGGAAGGGGGGATTCTTCAAACGAAGATGAATGTAGTAAGAAACCCTGGCTCTTTATAGTGGGTTAAAAATCGTCTGATTGGTTGGTCATACATGGTTAATGCATGACCAGCTGTGTTCAATCATAATCACGTGATCCTCTCGAAATTAGTTTATAAATAAACTTCACAAAGTAAATTATTGTATCAGTTCTTTTTTTAATACAAGTTGTGTTTCTCTTTTCATGCATCACAGTAATAATCAATCTACAGGTTATTTAGTGCAATAACACATCCTTGAGTTTGAAATGTCTGAGTTTTTCAGTTTAGGTAAGTAAATCAGGTTTAAATGGCAAGAGTTTCTTTGGGGATAAAAGTAAGTTATTAATGCCCCACTGCTAATAGACTAATCTTATTTTACAGTTCCACATAAGAGTTTTCAGTGTTTTGCCTCAGATGTTTTAAGATTGATGCATATTGCCAATAATAATAAAAAATATACAGAAAATGTTTACATTTTGAAAACTTTTACATATTGAAAGTCAACTTTTGGATAGCTGCCCCCCCCCCCCCCCCCCACACACACTTTTCAAATGTCTGCTATGCCCCTGCAAGTATATTTAACAAGGTCACAGTCAGATATACATATATATTAAAAAATAAAGAAGATTAAGCCAGTAAATCTAGCAAATATTGTTGTTACTTTTGACCCACTCGTGTGTTACTTTCGTCCCTGCTGATGTGCAACTTTTGATTAAAGTGAAGTTATATTGGAGTTGTTCTACATTGATACAAAATAAGACCTGATTTTAATTGAGCTCTGTTGTGAGTCAGTAACCACAGCAAAAATATACTTCTGCTGAAAACTGTATCTTTTAAAATGAGGTTTTTATGAAAAATGGTACTCCCCTATGTTTAGGCATTATGTAGAAAAATTACTGCATTATGCAAGTCAAAAAATTGTATGTCTAACTTTGTACAATGAATGCTATGTAAACGAATAATAATAATAATAATAATAATAATAATATAAATAATAATAATAAAAAAAATAAATAAAAAATAATAATAATAATTTTGATTTAAAAAAGAGTTTTGTTTTTTTTAAACAGTTTTTGGTGATAAAACCAACAATTTTGTTCATAGTCACATGCCACTTCTGTGAGCTCAGAAAAGAGATCGGAGTGTATGATATGGTATAACCATGTTGGACAGTTACAAACTAATCCATGTTACAACACTCCCCGGGCTCCCCTAAAGTTGTGGCAATACAAACTATGAAATTTAGCCACACACATACTCAAAATTTCATAATATAAATGCAAGCCAATATTGTAAAATGGATGCAATAATGGATTTTACTTGAATACAAACCCAGCTTACAATTTTTTTTTGTTCTAAGAATGTTAAAACAAACGTTTTTCTGAATGATTTATAGTGATGTTCCTGTTTTGCAAATAATTTGTTGCGAATAATATATTATTATTATTATTATTATTATGAGTTGTAGTAGTAGTAGTAGTAGTAGTATTTTGTCATAAGTGAGTGAATTATTAAGCCCCTTGTGATTTTTTTTCTTTTTTAAATATTTCCCAAATTATGTTTAACAGAGCAAAGAAATTTTCACAGTATGTCTGATAATATTTTTTCTTCTGGAGAAAGTCTTATTTGTTTTATTTTTACTTAAATAAAAGCAGTTTTAAATTTTTACAAACCATTTTAAGGTCAATATTAGTAGGCCCCTTTAAAATATATTTTTTTACTGATAGTCTACAGAACAAACCATCGATGTACAATAATTAGCCTTACTCCAACCTGCCTAGTTAAGCTAATTAACCTAGTTAAGCCTTTAAATGTCACTTTAAGCTGTATAGAAGTGTCTTGAAAAATATCTAGTAAAATATTATTTACTGTCATCATGGCAAAGACAAAAAATTAGTGTTAATAAGTTATTAGAAATGAGTAATTAAAAGTACTATTTTTAGAAATTTGTTGAAAAAAAAAATCTTAAAAAATAAACAGCGGGGTTAATATTTCAGGGGGTTTAATAATTCTGATTTCAACTGCAAGTGAAGAAATTGCAAAGAAGTAGCCTACTTAGTACACCTGGCAGTCCACTTAGTGGCACCTTATTTGAATGCATACATTGGAAGGGGGGGGGGGGGGGGGGCGCTGTTAAGTTCGGAGGGGCAGGAGTAGTGGTGTAACGGATCACAAATCTGCAGTTCGGATCAAACTACGTTTTTTTTGTCACGGATCGGACCATTTTTCGGATCAGCAAAAAAGTGAGGAGACAATTTGCTTTCCATTATATAAAAAGTATTACAGCAAAAACCATTGCTTTAACAAACAGAACTTAGAACCTGTAATGTTAATAAAAATAACAATCAAGAAAGAACCAGCTGAGAAAAGAAAAGTATTTAATATGAAATATGATCCACTGTTGCTGGTAATGCTAAATATAGAAATCTCACATCTTGTACAACAGATTATATTCATCTTCAATTAATGATTCAACAATTCACACATAAAACTTCATGTTTTATTATACTGCAGGTGTATTATTTTTGAAAACCTATTCAGTCACATCATTTTGATGGTTGTTTGTTGCCATCTGTTGGTTAAACAATGTAATTGCTTTTACCAGCCAAAAATTCACCAGCGTCATGTTTCATTAAGCGGTAGATTTTGGGGGGGGCTTTGGGGTTGTTGGGGCGGTGGATGGCGGAGGACTGTCGCAGATGGAAGTGAGCGGGGCGGAGGTGTCGCGGACGAAAGTGAAGAGGGTTGGGGAGTCGCGGAAGAAAGTGAAAGTGAACAGCGGACGGGTGTGAGAGACTGCGGTCAAGCCATCTGCGGTTCCGAGAGAGACGGTCACGCTATCTGTGCTTCAAATTGCAATGCGCGTCTACTCGGTGTTGCGCGGTAGATTTAAGACGCGTTTGTTTAATGCGCTGCAGTTTTAATCTTGTTTCACTTTAATTCGCTTATGAATTCAAATGAGAAATAGTCATAAATGGTCACTTTTATTCATGTTTGGATATATAATAATCATGACTTTGCATGTAGGCTATGCTATTTTTTCTGTTTTGCTGTAATTGTGTTTTATTTGCGACTTTAAAAACAAAATTAGTAGCATTTAAAAGTCATTACCCGGCTGTCATAACTATTCACATACGTTTTCATATTTACAACCCACTATTTAGGTGTTTACTGTATTATTATGATTGGTTTATTTGGTTAAGGAGGGGGATTGGTAAAATGAGGTGCCGGATCAGATTTCAGAGATGCCGGATCAGGAGTGTTCCAGCACAAATTAAGCCCTGGTCCCACCACAACTTTTCCCGTCATCATTATATCTTACAGGGAAGCCTAAATGCTTTCATGCACGCGATTTGAATGACGCGGGAGGTGATCTTTTTGCAATGGTTATAAATGTTGGATTAACTGACAAGTTCAAAAAATGTTAATCCGCGGGTCATGTGCGATCCGAACCGTGAGTTGTGATCCGTACGGATCACGGATCAACAGTGATCCGTTTCACCCCTAAGCTGGAGTGTACACATGCTGTGAGCAAAAAGCTATTTGCTAATTAAAAATAACACATTAGCAGCATCGACAGCAAAATAGCCGTTAATACTTACACTACTTAAAAAACGTATATTTATTAAAGTAGCAAACACGTAACATGCGATATCAAAGACAACATCGTCATCATTTGAAAACTCGCCCTGAAAAGTAAGTCAAACTTTCACCACATTATTGAAGCTTTGTTAGTTTTACTAGAAATATTGTGTTTAGGTTTCTTAACTAAATAGTTTTTGTTTTTACTGATTTTGTCACCTCGTAACTGCAAAATGACAATGTAATTCCCCCCCCTCAAATGTAACCCCGTGTGCAGTAGGTTACTTACAGTCTTTGGAGTTCAGTAAAGTTAGCAACAGATTCGCAGATTCGTCCCATGGAAAGCTTAATGATGGTCGTTTTTCTTAAGTTACTATAAGTAATCTCTTAACTATATAATACTGTTTTATATTATACACTGTAAAAGCTTTAAATGTAGGCTATTATTGACAGTGTTGGAAAGAGTACAAAAAATCATACTCAAATAAAAGCACCATTATTTGCCTAAATATGTAGTGCAAGTAGAGTAAAAGTATCTGTTGTAATCATTACTCAAAGTATGAGTAAATAGTAACCAAGTAGTCAAGAGTAGGCATGGGACGATGACCGTTTTCAAGGTATACCGCGGTTTGGAATAGTCAAGGTTTTAAAACCGTCAACATTTTCTGTAATACCGTTTCTAAGGTATGTGTAATCTTTTTTATTTACTTTTTTATTTAGTTTTTTTAAGACAACAGTACCTCCAGCAGAAAAAAAATCTAAAGATGGCGCTTTAAGATGTGAAGAAATCTGTGTTTTAGAAACTAATGAAGACAGCAGAAGTCAATGATTCATTTGAATTATTTAGTCTGACATGATTACTATTCCAAAATATCAAATTTCAATTTTAAAGGTGAAAAAAGTTGTAATTTTTTACCCAGACATTTAAAAAGAATATATTTTAGAGCAGTAATCACAATACCGTAATACCATGATATTATTATCCAAGGTTATCATACCGTCAGAATCTTATACCGGCCTATGCCTACTCAAGAGTACTGAGTATTATGCTTTGAAAAGCTGATACGTTCGCTTGCAATCTGTGCATGAGAGTATAAACATAACATTTTATAGTGCCTTCAGTTATTGTTTAAGACCATTTGGTGCTTTGAGTAAATATCTGTTACCTTCTTCATTTTTAAAACTACTCGGTAGATTACATTTCCTGAGATTAACTACTCAATTAGAGTCATTAGAGTAATTGTAATTCATTACTTTACACCACTGATTATTAACGACACCGCAATATCTTTTTTATATATAAGCAATTCCAGCGTTATGGATGTGACATTTGCAGTAAAAACTCAAAACATAAATTCACATAGAAAGTATACGTTAACAATATATTGATACATCTGTTTATATTTTCCAAAACAACTGACCACAGAGTTATAAAATCAGAAAAATATCAATCTGTAAAAAAATTGTATACTTTAAATGAGGAAAATAAACATGCGTTATGAATGTGACAAAAAAAGGTTTGTGAGTTTACAGCATACAACATACTTTCTAGAAATTCTGTCATTTAAACTGCACAACCCAAAAGAAGCAATGCTAATCAAACAGATACGAGTCGGCTCACTAAAGAACAAACATGTTTGATTTTATTTAATTGAATATTTTTGCATTTATGAGACAAAAGACGTTATGGATGTGACACTGTTCTGTTATGGATGTGACAGCTGTGAAATTGCCACTTGTGTGATTTTGGCAAATTAAATATAATAGTTTTAAACACTGACAGATACATTTTTGAGTATTTTTAAAGTACTGTAAAATACTTGCTTACACAAAAAATGTAGAAACGGTTTCTCTATTTTGATGAAAACTTTTTTTTTTCCATGGCAAGGTTGACATTTGCATGGAATTGCTCATATATTAAAATATGTACTAATATGTAGTAAATTCAATTATAAGATTAATAATCTTTGTATTATTAATTTTGTAATTTAGAACTTTGTGGGCAAAAGAAAATTAAATCAATGAAATATAAAACATTTTCAAAGACTTATGATTACAAGCATAACATACAACCTTCTTGTCATGCTGTTATTCACACTTATGCAACAAAAGCATTGATTTTATAATTGGAGCAGTACATTTACATTATATATATTTTTAATTAAGGTAATTTAATAAACAAAAATATAAATCTTTAATGCATTTTTTATTTCAGGTTCACTGAATCCACCACAGCAAAACTAGCAGCACAGGATCAACTGGGCAGAGTAGCTCACTACTCTTTCTTGAGCAGCACAGGTATCCAAATATACAGCTAGAGTCATGCCATAACAGAGGCTATAGACTAGGCATGGGCCGGTATAAGATTCTGACGTTATGTTATTGTGATTACTGCTCTAAAAAATATTCTGTGTAAAAAACTAAACGTTTTTTCCCCTTTGAACACAATATATATTTTATTTTGAGAAACATTTAGAATATTTTGGAGCAGTAAACGTGCCAGGCCAAATAATGAAAATGAATCATTGACTTCTGCTGTCTTCATTAGTTTCAAAAACACAGATTCATTTACAATTTAAAATGGAATCTTTGGATCTCTTTTCTGCTGGAGATGCTGTTGTTAAAAAAAAATGTCAATAAAAAAAATCTTACACATACCTTAGGAACGGTATTAGAGAAAATTTTGGCGGTATGAAAACGTTGACTTTTCCAAACAGCGGTATACCTTGAAAACGGTTATCGTCCCATGCCTGCTATAGACCTTTTTCTTTGTTGCTGCATGGAGGCACCATAGTGATCAGCGCCTTGCGGTAGAATGCTGAGAACTTCCGTTAAGAATTGTCATCATCCAGTTCAGCATTCCCCAACTGGGTTTCAACACTGCTTTGAGTGGCTTATGGGGAGTTTTTGTGATGCAAACCTTAAATTTTGAAAGAAAGATGTGTTTTAAAGCCATTATGCTTCTGTCAGATGTAGTACAAGTGCGAGAGAAAAATGTTATCCTAAGTCAGTATCTGCCTTCAGATCTGATGCTGAATATAGCATCAGCGTTCCCAACATGTCAGCTGTTATACTGTACTTTGCGGCTTTTCAGTACACACACACACACACACACACACACACACACACCCACGCAGACGCACACACACCCACGCAGACACACACACACATACACAC
>CAIGQZ010031698.1:6829187-6847820 GCA_903798205.1 Danio tinwini | reverse complement strand
CCCCGGGTTCTCCGGTTTCCTCCCACGTTCCAAAAACATGCACTACAAGTTAATTGAACAATCTAAATTTAGCACTAGTCAAACTTTTATCCATCAGCATATCTCTCCGTAGTGACTATTTTCTGTCATCAGCTCTTACAAAAGGGGGAGTTCTCGAGATCTACCTGAGCTCAGAGCTCTCCTCTCGCCCTGCAAACGGGAGGGAGCCCAGGGCTCTCTCCCGGGACAGCATGCCAAACTTGCTTATAATCAATCATCAGCTAAGTGTGAACTCTTGAAAGAAGCTATTAAGCTAATCATCTGAATCAACTAATAAACTCTAAACACCTGCAAAAGATTCCTGAGGCTTATTACTCAAAACCGCAATCATGGGTAAGACTGCCGGCCTGACTGCTATTCAGAAGGCCATCATTGACACCCTCAAGCAAGAGGGTAAGACACAGAAAGAAATCTCTGAACGAATAGGCTGTTCCCAGTGGGCTATATCAAGGCACCTCAGTGGGAAGGAAAAAGTGTGTCAGAAAACGCTGCACAACGAGAAGAGGTAACCGGACCCTGAGGAAGATTGTGGAGAAGGACCCACTCCAGACCTTGGGGGACTTGCGGTATCAGTGGACTGAGTCTGGAGTAGAAACATCCAGAGCCACCGTGTACAGGCGTGTGCAGGAAATGAACTACAGGTGCTGCATTCCCCAGGTCAAGCCACTTTTGAACCAGAAACAGTGGCAGAAGCGCCTGACCTAGGCTACAGAGAAGCAGCACTGCACTGTTGCTCAGTGGTCCAAAATACTTTTGTCGGATGAAAGCTAATTTTGCATGTCATTCGGAAATCAAGGTTCCAGAGTCTGGAGGAAGACTGAGGAGAGGGAAATGCCAAAATGCCTGAAGTCCAGTGTCAAGTACCCACAGTCAGTGATGGTCTGGGGTGCCATGTCAGCTGCTGGTGTTGGTCCACTGTGTTTTATCAAGGGCAGGGTCAATGCAGCTAGCTATCAGGAGATTTTGGAGCACTTCATGCTTCCATCTGCTGAAAAGCTTTATGGAGTTGAAGATTTCATTTTTCAGCACGACCTGGCACCTGCTCACACTGCCAAAACCACTGGTAAATGGTTTACTGACCATGGTATTACTGTGCTCAATTGGCCTGCCAACTCTCCTGACCTGAACCCCATAGAGAATCTGTTGGATATTGTGGGATATAAGCTCACTCTGGATGAGCTTAAAGCCGCTATCGAAGCATCCTGGGCCTCCATAACACCTCAGCAGTGCCACAGGCTGATTTGCCTCCATGCCACGCCGCATTGAAGCTGTCATTACTGCAAAAGGATTCCCGACCAAGTATTGAGTGCATAACTGAACATAATTATTTGAAGGTTGACTTTTTTTTTTGTATTAAAAACACTTTTCTTTTATTGGTCGGATGAAATATGCAAATTTTTTGAGATAGGAATTTTGAGTTTTCATGATCTGTATGCTAAAATCATTAAAATTAAAACAATAAAAGGCTTGAACTACTTCAGTTGTAAGTAATGAATCTAAAATGTATGAAGGTCTAATGTTTATCAATACGTTAGAGGAAATAATGAACTTTATCACAATATGCTAAATTTTTTTTGAGAAGGAACTGTATATGTGGGTTGTGTAGCGATGGAGATGAACCTGAATTTCTAAACTTACTTCCAATTATTTTTAAGGTCAAGAACACCAAAAACAATAATCATCAATTCATATTTTTCCTCTGGCCGAGTTTACATACAGTTATGTTTCTACACGTGTACAAAGATACCATGATGGTTAATCTAAAAAGTTCTGTCTGGAACATTGAAAAAGAATCAGATCATATTTAAAGATAGTTTAACAACAACGTCCACTAAAATGTGCTCCAAAACATCAGAAAATGCATTCGAAAAGTAAACGAAAGAGACAGTATATTGATGACTTTAGTCAGTGAAGCCTCTTAAAGTGAGAGGTCCTATGATAAAATGCCTTTTGCATAGTTCATGCTAGCCAGTTGAAGGGCAGTGGTGCCTGTTCTGATCTGGCTTGATGAACAGCAGTGGTACTGGTGGTTGAGGCCACGATTCTTAGCAGCTTAGTTCAGCTGCTCCAGGTAGGCAGAGAGCAGCGGCTGAGGAGGGAGAAACTCTTCCTGTTTGTTAACCACTTCAGTCTGTCGAGCACCATTACAGTCAGAGCCTGCACAAAAAAAAACACTTCAATTACACACCAGACTTTTAAACTTTTCATTACATAAAAATTGACTTTGAAAAGTTAGTGGAGCATTTTTATAAAGAGATGTCACAAATTAAATTAAACTGTTAACAATATATATTAATATACATACTTAAGTTAGTTGATCAAATGGTTTTCCACAAATTTTTAATTAAATTGCATTAAAATCAATGCCAAATCTTTTGTTTTGTAATGCCTTAATAAAAACGAACTGCTATTATGGGTAAATTATCACTGACCAAAGACCTAGTGGTCATTCTTTATGTATTTTTCTGGAAAGAAACACTTAAGCAAATTGAGGTATTAAACTCCATGTTGTAGAGTTGAATCTTCAAGTGATTTAGTGAAGCGGTGAGTGTTCCCGAGTAGCATGCAGAGATTATGGGTTTAAATCTAGTGTGATGCAGCTATAGATGTTAAGTTTTAAATGCTCTGTTCTTGTAATGTGTTATATTTTATCATTGGTCTGACATCCGAATGAACACTTTGTGAATAAACATGTCTTGTTGTGGTCATAAAACAGGGTTGTTGCTAGATTAGATATGGTTGCGGTCGGAAGATTTTATATTGTTTATATTATTCATTAAATTTCACATTTATTGTATTTTTTTAACGTCTACCCCCAGCTTAAACCCAACCATCACAGTACTGTAAAATATGAATTATTGTTATACAGTGTTACAAAAATGATGCTATATTGATGGTGTATCCGCAGCTGTATCCTATCTAGACTGTACCATAAAACAGTAACATTTTTAAAATACATAAAATCATAATTTCGGATGTTTTTGTAGTCGGGATTTGAACCCAAAAGCCATTTGCAGCACAGTAACTTTGTGCTCACGCACAGTCCACTAGGCTATGAGACATAGCAGAATCACCAGGTCTTAAAATGCTTCTGAAATGATCAATGCTTCTAATTGCTTTAGTCACATGACCTGTGTGTATCGAATCACCTAAGTCACGTGACCTGGGTGTTTCGAATCATGCTTCGGTGCAGTGTTTCGAAACACTTGCACTTTAGGATCTCGACACTGTGTCGAAACATCAGTTTCAAGTCAGCCATCCCTAGATTTAAGTGACTTTAAACGGGGCATGGTTGTTGGTGCCAGACGGGCTGGTCTAAGTAATTCAGAAACTGCTAATCGGAATATGCATAACCATCTCTAGGTTTTACAGAGAATGGTCCAAAAAATAGAAAATATTCAGTGAGAGGCAGTTCTGTGGGTGCAAATGCCTTGTTGATGTCAGAGGAGAATGGCCAGCTAATAGAAAGGCAACAGTAACTCAAATTCGTTACAACCAAGGTATGCAGAAGAGCCTCTCTGAATGCACAACACATCCAACAGGATGGGCTACAGCAGCAGAAGACCACACCGAGTGCCACTTCTGTAAGCTAAGAACAGGAAACTGAGGCTACAAATTCACACAGGCTCACCAAAATTTGACAATAGAAAATTGGAAAACCGTTGCCTGGTCTGATGAGTCTCGATTTCTGCTGCGACATTCGCATGGTAGGATGGTACCAATTGAGCATCGTGTCAATGCCACAGCCTACCTGAGTATTGTTGCTGACTATGTCCATCCCGTTATAACCACAGTGTACCCATCTTCTGATGACTACTTCCAGTAAGATAACGCGCCATGTCATAAAGTGCGAATCATCACTGGTTTCTTGAACATGACAATGAGTTCTCTGTACTCAAATGGCCTCCACAGTCACAAGACCTTAATCCAAAAGAGCACCTTTGGGATGTGGTGGAATGGGAGATTCGCATCATGGATGTGCAGCCGACAAATCTGCAGCAACTGCATAATGTCAATATGGATCAAAATCTCTGAGGAATATTTCTAGTACCTTGTTGAATCTAAGGTACTGGCAAAAGGGGGTCAAATCCGGTACTAGTAAGGTGTACCTAATAAAGTGGCCAGTGAGTATGTAACGTGCATATCTAATGTATATTTCAATATGTATTCAACTACATTTATAAACCAACAGTTGAGTTTGTTTAAACTTTCCTCTTACATTTCCTGTGTTGAGACAACCACGCATGCTTACAGTATATACATAGTCATGTGAAGGGTTATGAGCTCATTATCAAATAGAGATAGGAACCGTTAAAAAGATCTGGTCTTTGGGAGATCTTACAATTGGCAAAATAAAATCTCAGATGAGCAATAAAATGAAACATTGAGTGAGTAGTGCTCTCAGTTGGCATTTCTGTGTGGAGTTTGCATGTTCTCCCCATGTTTGCGTAGGTTTCCTCAGGGTGTTTCCCCCACAAGTCCTAAGTCATGTGCTATAGGCGAAATGGGTAAGCTAAATTGTCCCTAGTGTATGTGTGTGAATAAGTGTGTATGGGTGTTTCCCAGTGATGGGTTACAGCTAAAAGGACATCCTTATTCATTCATTCTCTTTTCGGCTTAGTCTCTTTATTAATCAGGGGTTGCCACAACGGAATAAACCATCAACTTATCCAGCAGATGTTTCACGCAGCGGATGCCCTTCCGGCCGCAACCCATCTCTGGCAAACATCTATACACACTCATTCACACTCATACACTACGGACAATTTTTAGCTTACCCAGTTCACCTGTACTACATGTCTTTGGATTGTGGGGGGAACCAGAGCACCTGGAGGAACCCACGCGAACGCAGGGAGAACATGCAAACTCCACACAGAAACGCCAACTGACCCAGCCGAGGCTCGAACCAGCGACCTTCTTGCTGTGAGGCGACAGCACTACCTACTGCGCCACTGCGTCGCCCATGAATGAATATTAGTATCATTATTTAATTAACAAAAATCAAAGGCTAAATGGAAGAGTCATGCGGGACAAACTTAAGACAACCTTTTTACATAGGAATAGAGAGTGAGCAGCAGCTAATCATATGCCTTGGATTAACTGATCTTCAGCAAGAGGAAGCATTTCTATAAAAGCAGATGTTTTGGTATTCTGAAGCCTTCAGGTGCGTGTTAAGCAATGATCTCAGAGAAGCAATTGTTGTAGCCATCAATCTTCAAAGGGTACTAAAATTTCCCAACAATTTCAAGTCCATCATTGTCAAGTCCAAATGGAAAACATTCAAAAGAGACATCAATATTAGGAGGAGTGAACAAGGCAGAACATTTACCTCAAGATCTACAGGCAGTTATAGAATGTCATAGGTTTGTCAAATTTGGCTTGTGCATTTTGGCTTGATTTTTGTGATGTGTCATGTTATGTTGTTCACCTGAAGTTTCACTTGAGATTTTAAGACTTGCCAAGAACTAGATACATTTTTTTTATATGCGCAGATATGGAAAACTGGAATTCATTTGGGTGACTTAACTTTTGATGATTCAGATGATTTTATTTAGTCCTTAGGAATTACAATTAGCATCAGACTCATTGAAAAATAACCAGAAATCTTCAACATCTGAAGATCACTCACTGGCAGAGGTCAGATCCATGTACTGGCAGATAGCATGAAGCAACAGTCGCTCATAACTGAAGAAATACAGACACAGAAAATATAGAATTCACCAAAATGACTATGAATATCTCAAGCAACGTCTTATAATATTAATATATAATAGTTAGTCTGAATTAGTTGGTGGAAATAAGAGATGCATTAATTAATAGTTTGTGCACCTGCTGCTGAGTCTGGTTGTGTAAATCGAGTGAGGATGTGCCATGAAGAATCCCAGCAGATTGGACTCTAGACCCTCCAACACTCCCTTAAACAGAGCAAATGGATGATATAAAGAATGATATACAGAAGTGATGGGGGATAATGCTTGTTCAAAGGCGAAAGCTAAAGATCAAGAAAATGCCAGAAAGACTCACCATGGGAATCTGTCTGCGTTTAAGAGTCACACGCAGCCTCCGATCGATCCTCTGGAAACATTCCTGAGCGCTGAAGGCAGGATTTACTGGATAAAGATCACAAATATGTCAACAAATAATATGAACATCAATAATGTTTGAATTTTGAATGGGCCAAGGTTGAGGAATTGAAAGGCGGCATCAGATTAAATTTTAACCGTTTCTGCATAGAGCATTATGAGGTGGCCACCTCAGTTTGGCAAAAATCAGGCAGCCAGAATTGTCACTGTTCATATCTAGATGTTTGTTTGAATACATTTTACATTGATAATGATGAGCTGCTATGATAAATTAAATGCAAAGATTATTCATGTAAGAAATGGCCCAGCGGAATCTCACGTTTTGTCATTGTAATGTGGAAACAGCTTCAGCTTTTCATTAAAACCCTAAACAATCATATCTTCATATCACCTTTAAACAAGTTTTGGGGTTCAATCCCATGACAATGCAATAACGTTTTAATGTTTAATTGTCAAAGTCAACATCCTCAGGCTCTAAAGAAGTAGTCACCAGCCTTTAAGATCCCGAACCTCGGCCTTGCTGAAAGGCAAGATCTACTCAACAAAAAACTGACAGAAAAATAAAGCAAAGCTTGCATTTCCAACTTGACCTTTTTTAATCTGTTCAACCAAGAAAATTACTCCACTCCACTCCACAATCACTGTAAAAATGCTCCTGGATGACACTGAGCCTTCTCTTTTATGGCCCCTAAACCCTGGAATAGCCTTTCTGATAATGTCCGAGGCTCAGACACACTCTCACATTTCAAAACTAGAATAAAGACCTATCTTTTTAGCAAAGCATACACTCAGTGCATCACTTAGCGTTATGACGCATGAGTGTGCCCCACGCAGGTTTTTGCATCTTGTTTATATACACTATGAACAGCAGCTATGCTAATTATTCTCTTTATTCTCCATTTCCACCTGGGGATACTCATCCCGAAGCCCTCAGACTACACAGCCCCACTGACGTGATCCAATACCAGCGACGAGATGATCCAGAGGTTTTCATAATCCTGGACCAGGCCGTATTCTGAGCAGCTGCTGTGGTGGTCATGGTGGAGAACATGAGACTGATTCCTGTGACGCTCCAAGGACAGACGAGTCTTCGCTGAGGTCCAGCTTCCTGCGCCTAGACTGCAGCTCTGCACAAGACGTTTGGCCATAGGAGAAATGGTCGTGCCCAACTGAGCCTGGTTTCTCTCGAGGTTTTTAAATCTTCACTTTCGCCAATTGGTGAAGTTATTTCCTCGCCGCTGTCACCACTGGCTTGCATGGTTCGGGATCTGTAGAGCTGCGCATCGATGGAATTGCTCTTTAGTGTTTGGACTCTCAGTAGTGATTATTAAACCACACTGAACTGAGCTAAACTGAACTGAACTTAAACTCTGAAAACTAAACTGACACGGTTTTAATTTACTACAATCTCTATGTAAAGCTGCTTTGACAATCTACATTGTATAAGCGCTATACAAATAAAGGTGAATTAAATTGAACTGATTGACAATGCACTGTGACATTAGCAGCAATCAGATCATATAAAGTGCCACAAAAATGGTGAAACTGCTTTCAATTACACTTCTGCAGGTAATATATTAGCATTTCATAAATTAGCTCTAATAAAATTCTACAAATAACAATAATAATTACAAAAACAAACATACTAACAGTGGTGTAAAGAAACAAATTACAAATACACAAATTACTGTAATTGAGTAGTTTCTCTCAGGAATTGTAATTTAATAAGTAGTTTTAAAAATGTGTACTTTTACTTTCCCTTGAGTACATTTTTAGTGCTGCATCTGTACTTTTACTCCACTATTTTCCTTTAACCTGCAGTCACTGTTTTATTTTTATTTTTTTTTATGAAATTAAAGTCCTGTGATTTCTGTCCAATCAAATTGCACATAGAAGTAAAGAGGTAAATCACATCATGATAAACTACCTCAAGACATTGGCGCTTTATAAATGCAGCAAACTGTTTGGAAGCATTAAAAGTGTAAGATGTCCAAAATCTTTATACGCAATGACCCAATGACTGTTTGGATGCATGTCACTGATGAGAAGATGACAGATGATTACTGTATGACGACCTTAATGGAATGGCCTTAAACATCTAGCAGGCACAAGACATCAACATGACGTCATATTGCCGTTGTGCCCAAGTGTCGTTGGGTAGTTGCATTTGAATTGGAAAAGAAAATCAGGTTGATGTCAGAAACCAACATTAGGCTGACGTCAATGTCCAACGTTCATTCAATTTCAACGTCTAATGACGTTACAGCTTGATGTTGTGTGGACGTTACCACTATGACATCTAAACAACAGATGTTGGATTTTGGTTGCCATACCTGACGACTAAATGTCAGTTTTTGACGTCAATATAAAGTTGGTTTAAGATGTTGGCTCGACGTTGGATTTTGGTCACTTTCCAACACAAGCTAAAATCAACCAAATATTAACGTCATGTGACGTCGTTATTGGACATCAAAATAACGTTGTCCTTAAGACGCTGGCTAGACATTGAATTTTGGTCACCTGACATCACAACCTAAAGCTAACCTAATATTAACGTCTTATGAAGTTGTGTGCCTGCTGAGAAATAACTAAATTTACTACAGAATGTTTCGTTTACACAAATCACATGTAAAAGCATCAGCTTTTTACAGTGTAAAATACTCACTACAAGTACTTGAGTACATTTAAAAGGGCTACTTTTTACTTAAACTTTGAGTAATATTTAACAGATACTTTTACTCGCACTACATATTTGGCAAGTAATGGTACTTTTACTTGAGTATGATTTTTCAGTATTCTTTCCACCATTGCATACTAAAACATTTGACTCTAATTCAGCAATTGTAACTGTGAGTTTGTACCATATTTTGCAGCACAAATTAGGGGGTTATTGTTTTCTATTGGCAGTCAGAGCTTTGCACGCTGCTTATGTGCTCTGGGCACACATCTTTTACAAAAACTCAGCTGTTACTTTGCAGTCTTGCACCTTACAGGGATGCCATTTAAAGGCAGAGCCATATATCGACATACAAAAACAGCAGTTGGATAAATAAAAATAAAAAGAGATGTATTAATCTTAATCTTTTGGGATATTCTGAGAGATTGAGATAGATCTACCAATCAATCACAATCAACGGGTTGGCGACCACTGCTCTTAAGTGTAAACGTAATAAACAAACAGTTTAGATGGTTAAAGAAGACCAGGGAGAGCATGTGAAGAACAAATGACTCTCAGTGAACATATCAAGCTCATCAGGGCTTAACTTCTGTGTGCTAGAATAAACATATGTGCAACTCATATTCAATTCAGAGTGAATGTGTTGTTAAATGTTGTCTGACCCTCTCTTTGGTCTTTATGGCTTTTGTTAGAGTGGGTCCTCTGAGCCTCCTCCTCTAGGAGAGCCAAAAGTCGCTCTTGCTCTTCTCCAGAACGATTCATAAAATCACTCCAGTACTGAGAGACATGAGAAAGAGAGAGAGTGATAAAAGTGAAGAAATAAAAACATCCCCTAACATATAGCAGTCACAGACAGCTGCTTTACCTCCATGTAGTTTCCATTGGTGCAAGCTTCAGTGAAGATGCTGGGTGAGGCGGTTTCATGGCCTTCACCATCCTCTTTAGAGCACTCATCTCGTTCCAAAAGATTGTCTAGGAAACGAGCTACGCACAATAAGAAATGTTAAAATAATGTTTCTAAATCATATCAAAAACTATTTCCCAATAATAAACAATTTTTCTTCTATACAGACACAAACTATTGTTTTCTTAATTTTATCACATTTGGTCAATGCTTTTGCATTCAAGGCTCATGTATTTCCTAGGAAATAAATTCACAACCTTGAAACTGCTAGTGCCAAGAACTGCTGAGGCTGAGTAAATGACGGCAGTATTTTTTCTCTCAACTACAAATACCAAGTTACAGTCATAAATCTCATCATATACAATATATTTTGAAGGCACTGGTACACTTTTAGTAAAACTGAAGAACAAACTGGTGTGACATCATTTTGAAAGTTTTGGAGACTGAAAAAGCAAGCCAAAGCACTTGTGAAAAGTTTGCTCCAGCTGGTAAACACCTTTAGACTACTGGTATGTGACAATTATATAACAGGTATATGTGTGCCAAAGCCTGCCTTTACTGACGTGTAAGTGCATTACAGTGAGTTGCTTTCAAAGCAATCTCCTGATTTAAAGAGATAGTTCACCAGACATGAAATAAGTCATCATTTACTCACCACCCTCCGCTTGTTTCAAACTGGTTTAAATTTATTTCTTCTGTTCAACACAAAATATATAAGATATTTTGAAGAGCATTGAAGACTGGTAACCAGAAAATTGGTATTTGTTTTTCTTAATTTGGATGTTAATAGCCACCGGTTTGCTACAAAACTACAGAGCTTGTCAAATCATAAATAACACAAAAAATAACTCTCTTATCAGATGATACAGTGTTACGGCTGCTTTAAATAATTTAACTGAATGTTTATTTAGTTATTTAGAGAAAAGATTAAAGTAACAGATTCTTTGAAATGTTAATTAACATGTAATCCAAACTTTATCAACTTTTTTTATTAAAGGTTCTGAAATTTCGCAAAATTTCTCCTAATGTGTAGGCCTGACACGATAAGGAATTTGTGTTGTGTGATATATAGTCAGAAATTATTGCGATAAGTGATATTATCGTCATTTTAAGATCAATTTATGCCACTGATTACATGATTATATAACAGCATAATAATGTAAGTGGCCATAAACACTTTAAAATACTTATCATTTTTAAGGTTATTTAGATTCTATAATTTGATTTTAAAAAGGTAAATGTCCTATTATATATACTATTAAATGTCCAAATATAAACTTTGACAACAGTGAGGTAGAATGTAAATGTCATTGTAAAATGACTTTAACATTATTGGTGAGTTTGTAAATATATATTGCATTGGCAAAAATTATTGAGGTCATTGATATGTCGATATATTGATTATTATGACAGGCCTACTAATGTGTTCAACAGTATGTGTATGAAAATGTAATAAGGTGAGCAAATGATCACAGTTTTATTTGGGTAAACATGTACTGTGCAGTAATTAATAAATAAAATGAACATGAATGACATAATGAAGTCCCCAAAAATCAAGAACAAGACTCACTGTTTTCCTGTCGTCTTTGACTTTTCTTGCCCTTGGCTCTGGGAATAAGGTCTGAGTTACGGATAGCCTGATTAATAAAGAACTGCTTTTTTTTGGCTGGAGAAACACGTTTAGCAGGGGAGCTGGGTAGAGATGAGCATCGTGGCTCATTTAGGCTGTAAAAAACCCCAAAACAAAACATGTAACAAAAATCTCTTCAAAATCATATAATACAATCACTTACTCAAACAGTTGATTCATTAATCACTAATCCAATTAGGCAAGTAAAAAATTATGTGGTTAATGATATATTGGTCTCAAATAAAAACATACATGCATATGTGTAAATCAGGTTTGTGTGGATTCAATAATTGTGTCAGTGGACTTAAATGTCTATCACAGTGTTGTAGTGAAACTACAGATCCTTCTGTGAAGACCCACTGGAGTGCTTTTATTTATAGCTCTAGCCACAGGCCAGATGCTTCATAGAAATAGGTCACAGCTTATCGCTGCAAAAACATATGTACATTCTAGCTATTTTACAGGTTTGTTTATTATCTATCTATTTTAATAGTATTTGTTGGGAAGAACCTACCCTTGCTCACCGAAAGCGAAACCAGTAACGTTAATCAAAATAAGGCTTTATAGGAAATGTTAACAATAAACAAATAACTACAGACAGGAAATGAAATGAAATGTAATGTTATATATATATATATAGATAGATAGATAGATAGATAGATAGATAGATAGATAGATAGATAGATAGATAGATAGATAGATAGATAACAACCAGACAATCGGCTAAGGTGCTGACTATTAATTTCTATATCATTTACAATAAAAACACCATCAAACTCTTATTATCATTACATCATTTATACAAAACAGAGAATGAAAAAGACGCTATAGACACATGTAACGTTATAAGGCGTGCATTTAGTTAAGCTTATGAGCTTCGCCGGCTAACAAAAACAACTGACGTGTATGTTGTGAACAAAATAAAATAATTAGCTGTCGGCTACAAGCTACATGCTAAAAATACACTTACATTATATCCTGTTGCTCATTGTTATTGCTATTCAACACAACCATCGCACAGTCTTCTCTCAAGGAAGCACCACAGACACAAACAAAACAATTAGAAAATGGCCAGAACGGAACAGCTAGCCGGGAAGGCTAAAAGCTAGTGACAGAGAGTGTGGGTGGAGTCTGTGGGACCATGCAACCATGACAACTAGTTCAGCCAATAAATATCCTTCAAACGCTTGATCTTTTGGACCTGACATATATTATATTATATTATATTATATTATATTATATTATATTATATTATATTATATTATATTATATGACCTCAATAGAAAAGTGATTTACAGATTATTTACCTACTGGTAACCGTTTTCATGTAATAAAAAAAGCATATTATTATTATTATTATTATTATTCATTATTCATATATATATATATAATTGGTCTTTCAGCAAAAACAAAGAATAATCTATTTTGCAGTTGTAAAGCCTCAGCAGTAAATGGTCAAAATGACAGTGGGGAGGAATGTACAGAGCAACTGCAATATAAGAGATTTGTCGTTTCATTTAAAAAATATGATTTTCATAGCATTTTTTGTGTTTTTTTTTCATTACTATTTAAAGTGCTTCTTTTATCCTCGCTTATAAGATAAAATTGTTAGTCTTAAGGTAAGTAAACAATTAATCTATGGAAGTTAATTCATTCTTGACTAACAAAGAACCAGCATGAGGATATATATATATATATATATATATATTCCATATACTGGGATTTTTAAGCAGTGGTAACTGGAAATAATTGGCACATACATAATTGTCAAGATTATTGTCCTTTGGGCCGTCGCACAAAGCCTGGATTGTTTTTTTTTACCCAGGTAAGCTAAGTTTGTGTTTAGTCTGAGATATCGTTCTATTAACACCGGTATATATGGTATTTTTGAGTCAAAATAGTCTCTTGTTGCTGATAATTTAGGCTTCCATTAGGATTGTGCAATTAATCCAGTTGTCAAACCAAGTCATCAACTTAATCAAGGGATGTACGGAATGAATACACTTTATACATATGCACACACTACAAGCGTGCGAGGTGAGTCATGTGACCACTGAGCTACTGATGACTCCATACAACAAAGAATATACGTACACACTCCATAGATTATACACTACATACATACACACACAATACAAATACGTGTTAGACTATAGATTTGCACATCATACACTATATACATACACATGCACATTTAAACTCATGTCAGAGAGAGAACCCAGATCTCTGGCATGCAAGGTGAATCACATAACCACTGAGCTACTGAGAGTTGATGAATCTGTACAACCATACATAGATATGCATATACACACATACGATACACTCCATACATGTGCACACATGATACACTCTATAGTGTAGAGTCTATACTATACACTCTACAGATGCACACATGACATACATGATATACTCTATATATATACTCTATATACTCTATATTCTATATAAATTCTCTGCAGTATTGCTCATTTTAGAATGTTAAGTTCTAATGCTGTAGTTATTTTGGTGAAAGTAACTAAAAAGTAATGTAAGAGTAATGTAACATATTACAATTTTGAGACAGTAATATTATAAAGTAAGAGATTACTTTCAAATAACAGTACCAAGTAATCTGTAATGTATTACAGTTTGGAAGTAACTTGCACAACACTGTATATGTATATAGTGTATTGTGTGTCCATATGTACAGAGTGTATTTATATAGTGTCTATATGTATAAAGTGAATCATGTGCGCAAATGTATGGTGTCCATGGACTCATCAGTGTATAGTGTGTGTATATGTATATGTTTAGAGTATAGAGTGTATCATGTGTGCATATGTATGGGGTGTATTTGCATAGTATCATGTGTGCATATGTATGGAGTGTATCTTGTGTGTATATGTATAGAATGTATATGTATGGATGTTTATACGGCTTCATAAACTTCCAGTACCTCAGTGGTTACATGACTCACCTTGCACGCCAAAGATCTGGGTTATATCCCAGACTCTGACATGAGTGTATGTGTATAGAGTGTATTTATATAGTGCCTATATGTATAGAATGTATCATGTGTGTAAAAGTATGGAGTGTATCATGTGTTTGTATTTGTACAGAGTGTGCATATGTGTAAAGTGTATCGTGTGTGCATAAGTGTACTGTGTGTGTGTATATGTAAGGAGTGTATCATGTGGTCGTATGTATGGTGTATCACGTTGCTAAAATTCATCACCTCCCAGTAGTTCAGTGGTTACGTGACTCGCCTTGCATGCCAGAGACCTGGGTTCTATCCCAGACATGAATGTATCATGTATAAAGTGTGTCTATATGTTATATCATGTGAGTGTATATGTAGAGTCTCTTTGTATAGTATGGAGTGTATCATCTATATTTATCATATGGAGGGTTTCATGTGTGTATATGTATAGAATGTGTCATGTGTGCAAATGTATAGAGTGTATCCTTTTGTTGTATGGATTCATCAACTCCCAGTATCTCAGTGGTTTCATGATTTACCTTGCACGCCAGAGACCCAGACATTAGTGTGTATATATATATATATATATAATGTGTGGTATGGATTCCTCAACTCCCAATAGCTTAGTAGAGTGTGTCATGAGTGCATATGTATAGAGTGTAGTTGTATAGTATTGTGTATCATGTGTGTGCGTATGTATGCATATGTATAGACGGTTGTACAGATTCCTCAACTCCCAGTAGCTCAGTGGTTACGTGATTCACCTTGCATGCCAAAGGCCCAGTCTCTGACATTGAGTGTATCGTTTGTATATAGCGTATCTGGTGTGCAAATATATAGTGTACCATGTGTTTGTATTTGTACAGAGTGTATCATGTGTGCAAATGTATGGAGTGTATCATTTGTGCATATGTATAAAGTGTATCATGTGTGCATATGTATGGAGTGTATAGAGTTTGTATATGTATAGTGTATCATGTCTCATATGTATCATATCATGTCATGTGTATGTCGTAAGCGCAGTATTACGAGTCGAGAGCGCATTCATGTAATACAAGCTAGCGAACGCGCCCGTTCCATCTGTCCTTGGACAAAACTCCTCGCGTGCACCAAAACACTGTCTGCTCACGTGCGAATGATTTGTCAACTCCCAGTACCTCAGTGGTTTCATGACTCACCTTGCACGCCAAAGATCTGAGTTCTACCCAGACTCTGACATGAGTGTATGTGTATAGAGTGTATTTATATAGTGTCTTTTGGCTCGTTTCCACTAACTGGTACAGTACGGTACGGTACAGGTCGGTACGGGTTACCTTTATCAGGCTTGCGTTTCCTTACTGCTAAAAGGGTATCAAATGGTACTCTTTTGGTGGGCGTGGTGTATGACAGAAAGTAGCAGTGACGTCATTTTCGCTCAAGAAAATGTCTAAAGTAAAGCTGTACGGGTCGCTCACATCTCACATGAGAAGCACTTCTCACAAAACAGATGCTTTACACACATAAATACTTCTGTATAAATGTTTATTACTAACTTTTCTATGAAGATGAGTTGATTATAACTGCAGATCACAACTGCAACATGTATGAACACATACAGACCCTTACAGTCTCCGATATGTTACCACTTACAGAAAAACTACACACAGCATACATTTAGTCCTTATTTAGGTTCAAAACAACACTAAATACAGCCCACAGTCAGTGCAAACCTCTCATGATTAAAAGTGTCTGTAATCTTCAGCAGCACGTGTAGCCTCTTGTTAGAAAGCATCATTCTGAGTTCATAATAGTCCAACAGGTGATAATAATAGTTAAACATGGCAGTTTGTTCACGTTTGCTGAAAAAATAATGTGCTCCTTTTTCCGCGACTTTTCCTTTAGTTTTTTCACGCGTCACTCTCGCGTTTGTCAGTTTCTGACAGGATCAGGTTTCAAAAGCACGTCAATAATCAAGAAGTTTGTTATTTCAAATATAGACGCGCGGCGAGCGCAAGCAAGAAAGCGTAACCGCTCGCGCTTCAGACTGGATCATTAAAAACTACGGGACACAGGGTAAAATCTGCTCTTTGTGGTTGTTCATCAAGACGACGACAAGGTTCGTTTGAGCCCAGATCGAACAGGACTCGTTATTACAGTATATGTATATATAGTCTCTCCGCTGTGTATGAAAACTTGGCGGCTTCTTTGTTTTCATTCTGGCTTGTTGCGTGAGCTCGTGATGTATCTCTGTAAACCAATAGCGTTTAGCTGCGTGTCTAGCTCTTCCTTTTGGTACCCTTTCTCGTGTTTGGTACCCTTTCGAAAGGGTGCCGAAAAAGGGGTACTGTACGGTTCGGTTCGATATGCTGTTATGGCCGTTTCCACTGTCAAAAGGCGTACCGAACTGAACCGTACAGTACCCCTTTTTCGGCAACCATACCGTACCATACCGTACCGTACCCCTCAGTGGAAACAGGCCTTATATGTATGGAGTGTATCATTTGTGCATATGTATAGAGTGTATTTGTATAGTACAGAGTATATTGTGTGTAGAGTGTATCGAGTGTGCATATGTATAGAGTGCATATGTATAGAGTGTATCATGTGTGTATTTATATAGTGTATCATGTGTCTATATGTAAAAAGTGTATCCTTTCGTTGTATGGATTCAGTAGCTCAGTGGTTATGTGACTCACCTCGCATGCCAGAGACCCAGACATGAGTGTATCGTATGTATAGTGTGTCGTGTGTATATGTATAGAATGTATCATGTGTGCATATGTATGGAGTATATTTGTATAGTATAGACTCAATACTATAGAGTGTATCATGTGTGCATATGTATGGTGTATGGTGTGTGTATATGTATATGTATGGTTGCATAGATTCAGCAACCCCTAGTAGCTCAGTGGTTACGTGATTCAACTTGCATGCCAGTGTCCTGGGTTCTATCCCACACTCTGACATGAGTGTAGTGTGTGTGTGTATCTATATGTAGTGTATGGTGTGCAAGTGAATTTGTATAGAATGTATTGTATGTGTAGATTGTATCATGTGTGCATATGTATAGAGTGTACATATATTCTTTGTTGTATGGAGTCATCAGTAGCTCAGTGGTCACATGTATCACCTCGCACGCTTGTCGTGTGTGCATATGTATAAAGTGTTTTGTGCATGCATATGAACCAGTATCTCAGTGGTTAAGTGACTCACCTCTCTTGCCAGAGATCCGGGTTCTATCCCAATGTATCATGTATAGATTTTATATGTAAAGAGTGTATCATGTGCAAGCAAGTTGCCTTTCGTTGTATGGTCCCTCAACTCCCAGAAGCTCAGGGGTTATGTGACTCATCTCTATCCCACACCTGACATAAGTGTATCATGAGTGTATATGTATAGAGTGTGTATATGTATAGAGTGCATCCTTTCGTTGTATGAATTTATCAATTCCCAGTAGCTCAGTGGTTATGTTACTCACCTTGCATGCCAAAGACCAGGGTTCTATCCTAGACCCTGACACCAGTCTATCGAGTGTATCATATGTGTAGAACATGTAGTGTGTTTATGTATAATGTATAAGAGTGTATCGTGTATGCATATGTATAGTGTGTGTTGTGGGCCAGCTCAAGCATGCAACAAAATGAAATGGAACCCAAACCAAGTTGAATGAAAAAATGCTAAAAGATATTTAGGTTACAAAATTTTTGATATTGTTGGATATACAACATGCTAACCAGTGCCTCCAAGACCACTTATTATCTATAAGCAAGTGTGTTTGATCAGAGTTGGAGCTAAACTGTGCAGGACACTGGCCCTTCAGGACCGAGTTTGCCCACCCCTGCTCTATACACATGATACAATTTATACATATGCACACATGATATACTCCATACATATGCACACATGATACACTCATTACTATACAAATACACTCTGTACATATACACATGATATAATCCATATATATATATATATATATATATATGAACACTCTATACATGATACACACATGTCTGGGATAGAACCCATGTCTCAGGTATGCAAGGTGTCACAAAACCACTGAGAGTTTCGTTACATCCATACAACGAAAGGATACACTCTATAGGATGCATTAATGTGTGAGCATTATAATATTGAATTTTGATAAGTGATGCATTAATGTGTGAGCATTATATTACTGGATTATTATTAGTGATGCATTAATGTGTGAGCATTATTAAATTGTTGGTTTATTATTAGTGATGTATTAATGCGTGAGCGTTATTATTAATGTATTATTAGTGATGATGAGCCTTATTATATTATTGGTTTATTGTTAGTGATGCATTAATGTGTGAGCATTATAATATTATTGGTTTATTA
>CAIGQZ010031698.1:6818172-6829177 GCA_903798205.1 Danio tinwini | reverse complement strand
ATATTATTGGATTTTGATAAGTGATGCATTAATGTGTGAGCATTATATTACTGGATTATTATTAGTGATGCATTAATGTGTGTGCATTATTAAATTGTTGGTTTATTATTAGTGATGTATTAATGCGTGAGCGTTATTATTAATGTATTATTAGTGATGATGAGCCTTATTATATTATTGGTTTATTATTAGTATAGTGATGCAATAATGTGTGAGAATAATGCATGAGCATTATGGTAATTATGGTAGTAAATGATAATAGCAAATGTAGTGTTGTATAACAACTGTAGTAATTATTTTGTACAAAAACTTTACAGTTTGCTGTTAATGTAAACAAATGACGTTATATAACATCTATAACAATCAAAATATCATAAGCGTTTTGTAGTAATTAAGAGTGTGCATATGCATAAAGTGTACATATGCACACGATACACTCATGTCAGAGTGTAGGATAGAACCCAGGTCTTTGGCATGCAAGGTGAATCATGTAACCACTGAGCTACTGGGAGTTGCTGAATCCATACAACGAAAGGATAAACTCCATACATAGGCACACATGACACATATACACACATAATGCTTTTAGACACATGATACACTCCATATATATATGCACACATGATACATTCTATACATATACATGATACACTCCATACTATACAAATACACACGATACAATCCATACGAACACACTCTATACATGATACATTCATACAACGTGATACACTCCATACATATACACACACAGTACACTTTATACATATGCACACTCTACAAATACAAACAAATGATACACTATACATTTGCACACTTGATACACTCATGTCAGAGTCTGGGATAGAACCTGGGTTTTTGGCATGCAAAGTGAATCACGTAACCACTGAGCTACTGAGAGTTGTGGAAACTATTCAACATATCTTTTCATACATATGCATATACACCAATGACTGTAAAAACACGCACGATACACTCTATACTACACAAATACACATGATACAATCCATATATATATGAACACACTCTATACATGATACACTCATGTCTGGGTCTGGGATAGAACCCATGCAAGGTGAGTCACATAACCCCTTTGCTACTGGGAGGTGATGAGTCCTCACAACATGATACACTCCTTACATATGCCCACGACACACTCTACACATGCACACACAATACACTCTATACATATGCACACATAATATATTCTATACATATAACACCCACCCACATGATACACTCTATACTATAAAAATAAACTATACATATGCACACATGACACATATACACGTCTGGGTCTCTGGTGTGTGTGCGAGGTGAGTCAGGTAACCACTGAGCTACTGGGAGTTTATGAATCCAAACAATGAAAGGATACACTATACACATGATATACTCCAAACATATACACACATGATACATACTCGATACACTCCATATATATGTACACATGATATAATCCATACATACAAACACACTATATACATGATGCACTTATGTCTGGGATAGAACCCAGGTCTGTGGCATGCAAGGTGAGTCACATAACCACTGAGCTACTGGGAGGTGAGGAATTCATACATATGCACAAATGATACACTCTGTACACACACACACACACACACACACACACACACACACACAAACAAACTCATCTGGGATAGAACCCAGGTCTCTGGCATGCAAGGTAAGTCACAACCACCAAGGTAAGTCAGGTAATCGCTACTGGGAGTTGATGAATCCATACAACGAAAGGAAACACCATACATATACACACTCCATACATATATATATATATATATATATATATATATATATACACACAAACACACACACATTGTACTTTTAGACACATGAGACACTCCCCACGATACGCTCATGTCAGAGTTTGGGATAGAACCCAGGTGAATCTTGTAACCACTGAGCTACTAGGAGTTGATAAATGCATACAACAAAAGGATACAATCTATATATATATAAACACACACACGATATACTCCAGACATATACACACATCATATACATATATAGACACACACTCCATATAGATGCACACATGATATAATCCATACATACAAACACACTCTATACATGATACACTCATGTCTGGGATAGAACCCAGGTCTCTGGCATGCAAGGCAAGTCACATAACCACTGAGCTACTGGGAGGCGATGAATCCATACATATGCACAAATGATTCACTCTGTACATATACACACAATACTACACATACAGGATAGAACCCAGATTTCTGGCATGCAGGAGAGTCACATAACCACTGAGCTACAGGAAGGTGATGAGTCCGCACAAATGATACACTCTGTGTACACACACACACACACACACACACACACGATAGAACCCAGGTCTCTGACATCCAAGGTAAGTCACATAACCACTGAGCTACTTGGAGCTGAAGTATCCATGCACACCATACATATACATACACACTACACTCTATACATATACCCACATGATACACTCATGTCTAAGTCTCCGGCATGTGAGAGGTAAGTCAGGTAATCGCTACTGGGAGTTGATGAATCCATACAACGAAAGGAAACACCATACATATGCACACATCACACATTCTATACATACACACACACACACACAAACTTTATACTTTTAGACACATGATACACTGCATATATATGCACACATGGTACATTCTATACATATGCACACGATACGCTCATGTTTGGGATAGAACCCGGGTCTTTGGAGTGCGAGGTGAATCACTGGGTGAGCTACTGGGAGCTGATGAATCCGTACAACCGTCCATACATATGCATATACATTCTATACATATACACACACGATACACTCCATACATACATACTTAAGCATTCAAATATTTACATAACAAAATAATAGTTTACATTAAAATAAACACTGACATGTCTCCTGCAGAAGCGTTCCCAATTTGAAACATTTACAAAAGGTACAGAATAAAACCCTCTCTGTACCTGTAGAGATGGACGGTCCTCTGTGCTGCATCCTGTGTCTGTACCTGTGCAGCTGTTGGTGCCTCTGGAGCAGTGCTGGTCATTCCGCCTCATCTTCTTTTGTGACAAATTTCAGCATTAAACCTCCATGTACAATACAGAAGCAATTAGTCATTTAAAGAAAAACTTATGACATACTATTAACACAATGGGTTATGTTTATGTTCAGTTAATTCACTTAAAGGGCAATGAATAGAACTTATCCGTCATTATAAATGTAAAGTTACTGAGCCTACACACTAAATACTAATATTGGAAGAAAATATTCTAAACTCTTCATATATTTATTATCAAATTATTACAAATACTCAAATTACCGTAATTAAGTAGTATTTCTCAGGAATTGTAATTTACTGAGTGGTTTTAAAAATGTGTACTTTTACTTTTCCTTGAGAACATTTTTAGTGCTGTATCTGTACTTTTACTCCACTACTTTCTTTCAACCTGCAGTCACTGCTTTATTTTTCTTGCCTAAGGGGATTAGAAAAATCAGTCCTCAGATTCCTGTCCAATCAAAACGCACATACAGTAGAAGGTAAATCGCATCATAATGAACTACCTCAAGACGTGACAAACTGTTTGGAAGTATTAAAAGTGTCCATGAAGATGTTCAAAATCTTTACGCGCATTGACCCAGAGACTGTTTAGATGCATGTCACTGATGAGAAGATGACGGATGTTTACTGTGTGATGACCGAAGTGGCCTTAAATGCGCAGTATGTAAGTTTGACACCCAGTGGTTGAACTAGGTATTGCACTCCTGGATCAAAATAAACGCAAGCGCGGGTTGCCAGATTGAATACAGGAGCGAGTGATTTACACTGTGTTCTAAATAAAAGCAACGACACGCGATAGAGGGAATATTTTCCATTTTAAAAGGAGTTTTAGTTCTAACCAACACCTCAAATTGATATATTAGAAACGGCTTCTATTTCTTACAGCTGAACAACAGAAACCTATGACAGTGATCCCCTCAGGTAAGTCTCGTGTGTTTTATTCAGTGCTAAATGCTAACTATGTGAGTTTGAATAGATTATAAACCTTACCGTTTCGTGAGTGAGTGCTTATTCTGTGCTTCTGAAAGGCTGTATTTACATTTCTGTCGTGTTTCGTCTGGTGCAAACAGCCAAACTGCTGTTTCTGTGTTGTTAGGACACGAGTTTACAATGTAACCTGCTCACCTAATGTTTACGTTCGTAATATTTATATCATTTGCTAATTAATAACCTCAAGTGCAACTGAATCTGTCTCATTTCGACGTCTGATACTGTCCCTTTCGGTCACGGGCGCATGCTTTCACAGCCTTTCTGAATGAATGAATGAAATGCGCTGTTTTCCAACAAGGCAACCGGAGGTGCTGAAATGTAATTGGCTAAACTGGCATTGTGCAGGTTAAATTTATCTAAATAAAGACAGCGCTCCGGCACGGAAAAACATTTTCAAAACAAAATATCTGACTTCAGCATTGTTTCTCAGTTAAACAAGTTTGTTCACTTGGGATGTTTCTATAATATCTGCACACATATTATGGTATTTTTATGCTTTAGGAGAGTTAAAAACTTACATACAGCACCTTTAAACATCCAGCAGGCGCAGGATGTCAGCATGATGTCTGATTGATGCTGAACCTTAACGTCATGGGGACTTTGCATTTTAATTCGAAATGAAAATCTGGTTGACGTCAGAACTCAACATCAGGCCAATGTCAATATCCAATGTCCAACCTAAAACCAACCAATTATCAACGTCTAATGATGTTACAGCTTGACATTGTGAACGTTATCCCTATGACATCTATCAGACGTTGGATTTTGGTTGCCGTACCTGACGAATAAAAGTCAGTATTTGACGTCATATATGACGATGGTTTAAGATGTTGGCTCGACGCTGGATTTTGGTCATTTTCTAACAACCTAAAATCAACCAAATATCAACATCATTTAACGTCATTATTGGACATCAAATTAATTAATTTTGGTCACCTGACATTACAACCTAAATCTAACCTAATATTAACGTCTCGTGATGTTGACAACCACAGCAGCTGCTCAGGATACGGCCTGGTCCAGGATTATGAAAACCTTGGAATCATCTCGTCGCTGGTCTTGGATCGAATCAGTGGCACCACATAGTCTGAGAGCCTCGGGATGAGTATCTCCAGGTGGAAATAGAGAATAATTCAGGCTTCAGCACGGTTCAAGGCAACTATACCATAGTGTGAGTACACCCTAATATGCAAAGCAGCTGAATGTTAGACATGCAGTCGGACTCCCTCTTCTTCAAAAGCAGATGCTCTCTGCCATCTACATGCTCCTGAAGATCTAGGAAAACCTGAGACTCTTCATCCTCAGTCTCAACACGTATCCTATTCAGTGGTCCCTGGACAATGACATTAAAGGGCTAAAGGGCCTCACACCTCTAGTTTGAAAAAAGTCAGGAAAGTGGGCGTGTCCAGCTCTGTTTAGGTGGGAGTGTCGGGGGATCGAAAGAGGGAAGGATTTGCAAAAATGAGTTTCCCTTTGGGCACGCACTGATTTTCACAGAGGCAAAACAAACACACAGACGCAGCGGAGAAAGACAGTGACTGTGTTTACATGGACATCAGTAATCAAATTATTTACCAAATTATTAGTTTGTCGACTTTAACCGCAGTTAGGCACTTTCACTTTCATTCAGAAACATTTGCTGCATGTCCCCCGTGACAAACAAGAGGAACTGCTCGAGAGTGTAGTTTTACTGGTATGTTTGATACCGCACGACGAATGGGAGAAAAAACTCTGTAACTTAGATGCGCGCGGTAGGTAGCGTCAGAAATCTGTGTGTGTATAGACTATCCTGTCACAAAATGCGGCGAAAATCCTACACGGCGGTAATAGTTTGATTGCTGTGTTTACATGTTTACATTTGGAGAGCAGCATTTACAGCAGATCTTTCAGTCTATAATATTGTACTATCATATTGCAGTGATATTAACATACTGTAAACTTAGTAACTAAATCATTTTGACTATGGTATATCTTTAAAAACTGAAAGATATGAACTAACTTTGCCATCTAAATGAACAAACAAAGAACACCAATCACACACACACTTACCAAATCTGTAGACACAGGACAATCACCACAAACTGGAGCCGCTTCTTTTTTAAAGGGAGATGAGCAGCAAATCCGGATTTCATCATTTCCAGATGTGAAAAGCTCTCGGGTAAAAAAATGTTCCTTACAAACTTCTGTCGTGTGCACTGTAATCCACACAGTGCAGCTGCGCTCTAATAGCGGGGAAATGAAAACAAAACCTTTGTTGCAGCACATTAGTAAACGCAGCACATTAATAAATACAACACTGACGACCCATGTCTCCAAATTCTCGTTCTTCCACTTCTTTTGGCAACACATCGTGGCGTCTCTCTGTCGTCTGAACACTGTAACAGGTAAAACAGTCTTGAAGCTATCATGCATATTAATGAAGTTGCACCGCATACACAATAGAGCGCGCTGATTGCTTTGAACAAAGTCTTTCTCATGAATTGATGCCGCACACTCAAAGACATCAACGATGCACTCGCCGGTACAGACATCCAGTCTCCACTCTGAAATACACACAAGTAAGTAATTGCTGTATTGCAGCTTTAAAAATTTGTATCAAACCGGAAGAACGAATTTGCTCAAAATAACGCAAAAACAACCAATTTTCCCTTTTAAGTGCAATATATGTGTCCTCATAGTGTTTATAGCAGCGTGGGACACATATATGACTGCCAACAGCTCAAAACATGTGTTTTGGTGTTTCGTGACACTTTAAGATAAATCTTGTGTAAATCAGTCACAGTAACTATTTTCATTTTCTTGTATTAGACTTTTATTGTTTAGATTCTTAAAAACACCTTTTCCATCATTAAGCCATACATATATGTATATATATATATATTTATATATAAATATTCAAGCATTTAAACACCTTATGTACATAATAAGGATTGCAAACACTACAGTACATTTCCACTTTACCCATATTGTACATATTGTACATACAATTTCTGGTATATACATACTATATTTATACTAAAAAGCTACATTTCAAGCATTGTAACATCTTTGCTGTGAAAAGAAAAAGTGATAATCTGGACTAGAATATCCAAATCATTTTAAGCTAAAGTGCATCAGAGGAATCAAATCTAAACCAGTACAAAAATCGAAACGAAACTCAGGAAATAAATATAAATATTGAGGATGTGAAGGCAGACTTTGAGTTTGATATTGTCTCTACACTGCACATCTGACCTTTACATTCAAAAAGTAAAGCTGTCTGAGATAAAGTAACATTCAGCAAAGATCATATCTTTAGTAGGTTGCACAAACACTATATGGATGTGCAAATGACATGAAAAAAATGCATCAATTATGTGTTAAAGAGAAGATGAATTCCTGCTAAAACACATAATTATATCATGCATTATCTTGAGTTTTCAGAACAAGAACTAGTTAAACAATCTCAGTTATTTGCACATTTGTTACAGAGCTACCAAGAGAGCCAAACTGGCTGATTATCTGATTGTTGTAAAGTAAATTTTAGGAAAATATATGTGATCAAGGCACCAAACATTGAGGAAGAATGACTCACTGGTGACCCACATTACCACAGTTTGGTTCCAGAGATGTCTTTGTCTTTTCACACTTTGCTTTCCTGCGTTTTGGTACTGACGATAAACAAAACTGATGGGTCTTTTCTTCCAGGAGACTGGTCTTCAGTGGGATTTGATCCATTAGCTGCCTCCCCAACAGGCTCCATCCGCATCTGTTGTTGCTGTCTTGAGGCCGATGGACTTTTTGATTTGCTCTTCTTAGTCTTTGAACCAGTTGACTGAGGCTCGGTTGAAGGCGTTGAGGGAGAGCGTGGTGTGGAAGACCTGCTGGTTTTGCTTAGCTGAAGGTCTGTGGGCCGCTGAGGTCTGTTAGGCTGAAGTGCCACAGATCCACCGTTTATGGTGATCTCCCTGAGCTGATCATCATCTGTCTGATCTTTAGCAAAGTTAACAAACACCTGCAGGAAGAAAACACTCTTAGTTCTTCAGAGTAACAAGTCCTGTTTCAAAACCTAGTCAGATGCCTCCTGACACCAAGGTCCAATCGCAATTCTACCCCTTAGCCCTCGTTTTGCACATTCCCATGAAGGGGTAGGGGTGTCCCAATTCTCTTTAGCTTGAAGGCGTAGGGCTAAGGGGAAGGGGTAGATTGCCCTTCGAACAAAGATTTTTCAGGACCACACTCAATACCAAGGGGTAAGAAAATTTCCCAGAATACACCAGCTACAACGGCAGTGTGCAGGTGCTGTCCCAATTCTTAGAAGTTAATTTTGAAGCCCTTCCCATTCACCCTCGGTTTTAAGGGCCAAGGGGAAGGGGTAGGGGTACAAAAACAGATGTAACCATAGCCTTCTAATATAGGTTCTACTGGTCAGATTCTAAGGCTCAATCCCAATTCTATTTTTGTACCCCTACCCCTTCCCCTAGGCCAGGGGTGCTTAACCCTGTTCCTGGCGATCGACCTTCCTGCTGATTTCAGCTCCAACCCTGATCAACCACACCTGAACTAATTATTTAGAACGTGAGGAGCACTTGATAATTACAGGCAGGTGTGTTTGATATAGGCTGCAACTGAAAACTGCAGGAAGGTCGATCGCCAGGAATAGGGTTGAGCACCCCTGCCCTAGGCCCTTAAAACCGAGGGTGAAGGGGAAGGGCTTTAAAATTTACCCTTAAGAATTGGGACAGCACTACAGCATTATATAATACAAACATCTATTTACGATTACAATATCATTGAAATAGATGGTATAAAACAAAAATGTCAATAATAAATACTAATATTTCCTTTAAGGCTGTAAATATGAGAAGTAACTTACATTTAAAATGTTTAATCTTTTGATATGCTTATTAGAGTGTGTCGTAAGCTTAGCAGCATAGTATTGCTAAATTGTAATGAAGTTATTTAGAAAATAAGTCTGCCTATCTACCAAAGTTAAGCCTGTGTGCAACATTTAAATTATTGTCATTAATGAGGTTCCATGATGGTCATTATGTCTTTAAGGGGGTCACACACTGAACGCTCACACTGTGCCATATCTTTTAAAATCGTAAACATTGTTTTCTATGGATATACACACCAACCATTCATCACATGCCCGCAATGCCCAGCTGCAACTCTGGACACTGTTCAAATTCAAGCACCATCTAAAATCTCCTGTTAAATAATAATTATGATGACTTATAGAATGTGTACGTCTGGTGTCTAATACCTCAAGTTGTCATAGATGTGGCACAGCGCTGTGCTTCTCATCTGGTTTGCAACTGGCTTTAGAAGTGTTACAGTACTGTACATTCCTGAGTTGCATGATTATTATTTTTCTTCGCTAGTCTCTCCCTCTCTCTCGCGCACTCTAGCGTGCGCAATCTCTTTCCCTCTCTCTTAGCACGCTCTCTCTCTCTCTCTCTCCCCCGCTTCCACCCATACAGTTACTCTGATTGGCTACCGCTGCCCAGCTGTTTGCTAGGGGAGCCCTGAATTTTCTGTGTGTTGTGTGTCAGTGAAATTGCAATCCGTTGTCAGTGTGCTAAAATTTGTTATATGTCCGTTGTTATTTGTCTGTTCTCCATTTTGTCTACCATCAGTTACGCACATCTGAAGTTGGAGAGTGGGACAGGTAAGAATTTCGCGCGACATACATTGTGCACACGTAGCTTGAATATCACTTTTGTTAAGCCTAGTTCACACTACAGGATTTTAAACATCGGCAGAACGTTGTGCAGTTCATACTACATGACTTGATTTTGTGTCTTTTAATCACTGTGGTGTTCACACTACGTGACACTACGTAAATGATCCACAATGAAAATGATCCACAATGGGGGCCACACACTACATGATCTGACAACAACTCGTTCCCCAATAGTTCAGTCAAGCTACCAAACCACAGCCAATGAAATTTTGAGGGAGGAGTCGTCAGAAAAAACTGAACACTATTGGCTGCTTGTGTGCTGATGACATCACTGACGGCTTTTCAAGCTTTCAAGGGAGCATTTAAAAACATTATCAGTCAGCTGATGCATCAGCAGATCAATCACTCATCTGCAAGGTTCAAGTGGAAAGATACACAGAGTTTTTAATTTTTGTAATTTTATAACTCTTTGAAATAAAACTAACATATCTATAACACCCTGACGTTTTCTAAATATCTGTGTATGTCTTTCTAACACTGTTATTTTTTTTTTATTACATAACAGTAAAGAACTGAGCATGTCTACCTTTAATTACAATATTGGTCAACATGACTGCATGCATGTCTGCTTCTTTTTGCTGTGACTTTATATATGCATGTATTTCTTTACCTAGCAACTTCCTGCTAAAATAAACAAAACTTTCTGATAGCAAAAAACATAAATTTACTTCAGATATATATTTCAAAACAGCATATTCTGTGCCGCGAAATAGCTCCTGTTTGAAAGTGAAAATGAAAGCGAGGCTCATACCTTTTCATGTTCTAGTATCTTAACTACATATTTATTGGCAGTATTACCAAAAAATATAATATTTTTAGGGTAAGCCTGTCATAAAATATGATGACAGACATTCAAAGCTTAATTTTAATATGGCAATAGAAGTTTTGAATGTAAATATGATGTGAGAAAGGTCAGAATGATCATTATGGTAAATCTAATAGTTACAGAATTCTAGTTGCACTGTTAATATAGCCTACTCTCGTGTCCGTGATAACACAGAATGAAGCAAGAGCATCGATGCCCATTCTGGCCAATCACAGACGTTTCTGTTCAGCTCCTGAGCACACAGCAATTCAGCTCATGCTAATATGCTCTCTCATTGGCTGCAGCTCGTCACTACATTTGACCACACTTGGGGTCGAGAATTTAAATGATAATAATATAGAAATTAGATCTGCTTACTACGCGTTAGAGTATGTGCGTCAGAAAAGCAAGTGATTAATCTATACC
>CAIGQZ010031698.1:6784073-6813172 GCA_903798205.1 Danio tinwini | reverse complement strand
AGAATTATTCAACCCCCTGATTTATTAGCCCCTGTTTATTTTTTTCCACAATTTCTGTTTAACGGAGAGAAGATTTTTTTCAACACATTTCTTAACATAATAGTTTTAATAACTCATTTCTAATAACTGATTTATTTTATCTTTGCCATGATGACAGTAAATAATATTTGACTAGATATTTGTCAAGACACTTCTATACAGCTTAAAGTGACATTTAAAGGCTTAACTAGGTAAATTAGGTTAACTAGGCAGGTTAGGGTAATTGGGCAAGTTATTGTATAATGATGGTTTGTTCTGTAGACTATTGAAAAAAATAGTTTAAAGAGATTTTTTTATTAAAAACTGCTTTTATTCTAGCTGAAATAAAACAAATAAGACTTTATCCAGCAGAAAAAATATTATCAGACATACTGTGAAAATGTCTTTGCTTTGTTAAATATTATTTGGGAAATACTAAAAAACAAAATTCAAAGGGGGGCTAATAATTCTGACTCCAACTGTGTGTGTATATATATATATATATATATATATAGCTACTTATTATTTAACTGCTATTAAAATATATTATTAATTAATCCTCTCTTCAAACAACTTATTAAGTTACATTAAATAGTCAGGCCTGTAGCCAAGGGGGGGTTCGGGTGGTTTGAAAGACCAGAAGTTGGATTATTATTATTATTGTTGTGTTTAAATATTTATTTTTATTCAAATGGCCAAATTCTGACTGAGGAAAGTTGAATGTTCTGGTCAGTTTGTTAATTGTCTGTAGGCTTCAATTTTTAATTTAAAGCACATTTAAACAGACTTCTAAAAAAACAAAAACAAATGAATGACTGATAATACATTTGTATTTAAAAAATAAGCATCTATTCATGTCTTTATTCTAAATTTATAAAACTGTCATATAAAACACAGTTTAAATGCACATGAGCCCGATAGTGTAATGTTAAAATAATGTTAATTGACTGATAAAGAGAGAGTTTAATAAAGACTTCTGTTTATTTTAGCCATAGTGCAAATGAAACATGTCTCATATATAAGAATATAAAAGATGGAGCACAGGCTGCATTTTCTTTGACAAATTGTTTCAACCAAAATTGGACATGCTACTCTGAGAGATTACGAAAACTGGAAGGGATCATATACTTTTACATTTAGCTGTTTATTCTGCAGTTTGTTTTCATGGCGTATTATTCACAGACTATATCAGTCTGCTATAACGATAGACTGTGTTAAAGCGGGGGGAAACACGAGCATTAACGTCATATCATGATGGACTCATTCATTAGCGAACTTGAGTTTATGTGACTTACACTTTTTGTTGAAAAAGCTCCTTATGTTCACCTTTTTTGCTGCCGCCATCCTCACTTGCGTGTGTCACACACCTTATTCTTGCACATGAAATTCACCTGCGCTGTTTTGGCGCTCGCTGCTTGTATCTAAAGCAGCCTCTCATGTGACAGCAAGGAAAGGCACAGCCATTCACAATGTTCATATGTGTTTGGGGGATGCGCGACTTGAGGAGAAAACGTGATTTAACCCTTTCTGCATGTCTAGGTTAATATTGAGGTCGCGATTTTTAAGTGAATTAAGTTATTGGTGGGGACATTTCAATAGTTGATGGATATTGGTGGGGACGCGTCCCCTCCATCCATGCTAAACCTACACCCTAGCAAATAACAGCTATAACAGGATGCCACTGAATTAAACATGTAGTACATTGAGGTCATATGACAAAAATTAAGCATACCACTTTTTGCATATTGCTACTTGATGTCAGATCTTGCTTTTAAGACTATATGGAGTATACCGTACATAATGAGCTGTATTAGATTAAACAGCCCCATTATTAAAAGGAACCTTCCACGCAATGTGTAACAGCTATAATTTAATGAAAACGTTGAGCTGAACTTTAAATAAAAGTGCATTGTGTATGAAGCTATTGTCTCAAAAAAAAAAAAAAGAGTCAACTTAAAGTTATTTGAATGATTCACCATTATTTAGACCAGGGGTGTCCAAACTCGGTCCTGGAGGGCCGATGTCCTGGAGAGTTTAGTTCCAACCCTAATCAGACACACCTGAACCAGCTAATCAAGCTCTTACTAGATATACTAGAAACTTCCTGGCAGGCAGGGCCAGCGCGTCCATAGAGGCGACCTAGGCGGCCGCCTAGAGCGGCATAATAATGAGGGCGGCAAACGCGCCCCGCCGCCCAACTCAACGTACTGACTTTCATCCACAACATCAACAGAACACTTGCATAATAGGGGTCTGGCATAATAGTGAGGGCGGCAAACGTTCCCCGCCGCCCAACCCAACGTACTGACTCATCCGCAACATCAACCCCCCGTCCTCACTTTATGAACTGGTCAGGTTCGTTTTCACTTTCGGGTTGAGGGCGGCGTGCTAGATTGTTGATGTTACGGTTCCTGTATATTTGTAGGATTTTGCCTCCCGTACTCTCTCTTTTTCTCTCTCTCTCTCGCTTTCTCCCAGCCTGTCATTTCTTTTAGGTCCGCCTTTGTGACCGCTGATTGGTCGAGAGACCAGTCAATCATCATTGGGCGATGTGGCGCGGGCATATAAAAGGATGCTGGGAAAAGCGGAAGGAAGCGCCTTTTTTCTCTTGATTTCGTTTTTTGTCTAATCTGCTGACATGACTTTGTTTTTCGTTGTTATTCATTAACTTTTATTTGGGTAAAATTGTTTTGTATTACTTTTGCCCATTTTGGAGAAAATTTGTGATTTTTGTACATCTTTATTTTGATTTGTTTGTTTGTTACTTTGGCTCATTTCTTTCCAGACAAGATTAAGATTTAAACTTCATGTTCACTCTTTTCTCTGAGTAAAGCCGCAGTCACACTGGGCTTTTCTCCCCATAGACTTCCATTCATACGCACGCGAATGCGTCAGACCAGAAACGCATGGTCATGCGTCGGAGTTTCGCAGGTTTCGCAGGCAAAATCACATCACTTGACTGTGTGAGACCAATCCAGGATCAAAACATGACCTCTCTGAACAGAAATTTAAACCATAGAGCAATCGCTCACTTTTTTAATGTCTATTCATCTTGTTTAATCCCGCCCCTTTTCGCAGCGCCATACGACAAAATTTCGCTCAAACACTTAAGGTGGATAGGGAAGATGTCGTACGACTTCCATTTTGCAAACACAGAGTTAATCAATTGTTAAAACATCAGGTAAGAGGTGAACGCCATCTTTGTATTTTTTATTCTATAGTTCAGTGTAAGTAAGATACGGCGCATGGCGCTGAACACCTTTTCTTTAATTTTCATGTTTCTAGTAAGGTAAGGGGTCTGTTTGGAGTTAGAATTGTTTTGCTATATTTATTTCTTTTACTTGGCTTCGCTTTCGTCCCCTTACTCCTGAGTTGAACATTTAGGTTTTTTTGATACTTTGTTAAACTTGCTACTCATGTTAAAAATATTATTGTAATTATTTTTCTTCTTTTATATATAAATTTGGACATTAATATGATTTCACTTTTGTACATTAAATCACTTTTGTTGGCATGTCCATTGTTAGTGTCTTTTGCTTGCCCCACCACATTGTAAAAAGTACCACGTCTTTTAAATGTTATTCCTTTTACCCTTGACTAACATCAAAGAGGTTGTAACAGTTGATCTGGATGTCATGTATGAATTTTGTATTGTAATGTTTTTGATTGGTCTTGTTATGAATTTATGTAATATTGTTTTGTGTTCGATGGACCCAGGAAGAATAGCCACTACCTTGGTAGTGGCTAATGGGGATCCTGATAAATAAAATAATATAAATAAATAAAAAATTCCAATAGTTTGAGCCACGCCGACCAGAGCGCACCTTCAACGAACTTGCGTGCGTACTGATGTCAGTATTCAAAATAGTTCAAACTTCTGCCACTGTGTTGATTAATACTGAATATATGTTGTTGTCATTGGAGTTATGGTTAAATAGAGCAACGTGCTTATATAACTGGATTAATTTACACTGTATCCGCTATACTCTGTACCCTGCCAGAGTTACCCTGCTGCTTCAACATTGTCTTGATAAGCCGTGGTGGGCATATTTGTTTCCGACTTGTGCTGCATGCAGTAGACCAATCACAATAGACTGGGTCATCAAGCCAATCACCACAGATTAGCATCACACAAAGGGGTTTGGAAAAATGAATCACTGAATAATTGTAATAGGAGGTGTTGAGGTAATTAGGTGAACATAAATGCGTACATAAAGTGTTTTTGACCTTGCATGCATATGAGCCTGCTGTTGGGGACCACCAAAACCAAACTATGACTTCTTACAATGCATAATAGGAGCAGTTTTAACTAGTGTTTCATTTAGAGCAGTTACCTGTTCTTCAGGTGCTGAACTGAGCCCAGGCACTGGAACCTGCCATTCACCATGATAGCCATTCGGGTACACAAAGCCTCACACTCTTCCATACTGGAAAGACAGTAAAATCAGCAGGATTTTAAAGTGATCATGTACAAAGGCATCTTCATACTTTAGGTTTGTACTATAGGTTCAGCATGTTAGAAAACTGTGGGTGAACAAGAAAACGCAAGATGATAGGGGTGGGATTTAGAGGGCAAGTCTCAATTGGCTCCATTGCTCCCAGTTTTTCAAAAGGTTTAATCCGGATAAAATTGATCCAGATTTAGTAATCCTTTTTCTGCAATCCGTGATCACATAATCCAGCTTACTTTTTGAGCCAGTTTTTCAAAGCAACATCGGATTGGATCAATCTGATCCAGATAGGAACTTTTCAGGATCACTAAATCTGGATAACCAGTGCTCAAACAGGATAGGAAATCACAATGTAGAACTATAGATATTTAAAAGAGCACTTATAAACTCCACAATAGTTTCAGACTTCCTCATCTGATGTGGAGAGACCAGCTTGTCTGAGCGTAGCCTTTAGTAGGCGGATCTCAAGTCTGGCCTTGGTTTGCTGCAGTTTGGTCAGAGTCAGCGGTTCCTCTGCCAGATGAAGCTGTGCTTCTGCCCTTTCAGCCGCTTTTTGTAATTGTTGGAAATGATTTCAAAAATCAGTGATTGCCATTCTTTGCATTTTTTTGGTTATTTTGTTATCATTGTATGCATCACTAATAAATATTCTAAAAACAAAAATATCTTCCATTATGATGAGTATATATATTTTAATTAGTGACAGAATGAAATTTATTGTTTTTGGTCAATTTTGACAGCTGTTTGGGGGATTATTTTATGAGGCCAAACTCTTTCCACTTTGCTGTAGGCTTATACTGAAAGGCTGAATACGTTAAAGCCTACCTTATGGATAAACAAATACAATTAAAACCTTATGAATCAATAGGATATCTTGTAAGATACTGCTGCATGATCCAAATATAGTATTATTTGATACATTTTAAAAGTTTTCATTACATTTTGGGCATGAAATCCACGCTGAATCCACCCTTCTGATAGGATCAGTTTAATCCAGATTTTTTGGATCAAAGTGATCCAAATCCTACAAAAAAGGCCTGAAAAACCCAAACTAAAGGTTGGGTTACGTGATCTAATTCGATTATGTAATTCGTTTTTTCTTTTGAAAAACCCATTTTCAAGATTTGATCCAATCCGTTATCCAAAATCCTAGTGGATTACTTTTGAAAAACCGGGCCCAGAGGTTGTAGATCAGTAGGTCGTTTATACGAATTCAGCCACTGATAAGGACAATGATGAGCTTGGTTCACTACACTGCAAAAAATGCTTTTCTTATTTAGATTTCTTTATCTTGTTTCTAGTCCAAATATCTAAAAATTCTTAAATCCAGAAACATTTCCTAGACAAGCAAAACATATTCTCTTGATTTCAGAAATAATATGCCAAAATTAAGGGAGTTTTTCCTTAAAACAAGCTAAATAATCTACCAATGGGGTAAGCAAAATAATCTTATGTCGAAAGGAAAAACAAGATTATTTAGCTTACTATGACAGTAAATAATATTTTATTAGATATTTTTCAAGACACTTCTATACAGCTTAAAGTGGCATTTAAAGACTTAACTAGGTCAATTAGGATAACTAGGTAGGATAGGGTAATTAGACAAGTTATTGTATAATAATGGTCTGTTCTGTAGACTATCGGAAAAAAAAATAGCTTAAAGGAGGTAATAATTTTGACCTTAAAATGGTTTTTAAAAATTAAAAACTGCTTTCATTCTAGCCAAAATAAAACAGATAATACTTTCTCCAGAAGAAAAAATATTATCAGACATACTGTGAAAATTTCCTTGCTCTGTTAAACATCATTTGGGAAATAATAAAAAAGAAAAAAAACTAAAGGGGGGGCTAATAATTCTGACTTCAACTGTAGATAAATCAATGACAATGAGATCTATAAACATGCATTTTGGAAAATAGGGTGACATGGCATCAAATTTATGTCATCAGGGTGCCATCAATTAGGGCTTCCTATATGAAATTGTAATAGTGTGTTCTACCTGTGAGAGGTGAGTACGACAGACCGTCCTTCTTTGACTACACTGAGGATGCAGTTCCAGAGGAAACGCTTGGCCTTTGGGTCCATTCCAGTAGTTGGCTCATCCTGACAGTGGTAATTGAGGGACATCAGCATTCATAGACACATTATTCTATAGCTCCATATGTCAATATAATTTTGTAAAACCAAATGGAACATGATGGTGTAATTGAACAAACGTACCAGGAAGATGACAGGTGCAGCTCCGATAAGAGCAATGGCAGTGGATAGTTTGCGCTTATTTCCTCCGCTGTAGCCCCCGGCTTCTCGATCAGCATACTGACTCAGACCAAGCTTCTGAACCCCCCACTGTGCCACCTACAGGACAGACAAATTAGATGAAACAGCGTTGATCCATATAATGCAAATCAATGTTTACCATTCCTCAAAACAAAAAACAAAATGAATGCATATAGTTCCTGATGACACACATAGTTCCTCATGAAGAAAAAAGTTCAGTCTGTATAAGAAACAGATAATTATTTACTACAATATATCTACATTAATCCACAGCCTCTGGAAAATGGTCCTGAGTACGTTCAGACAATCTAGAGCAGTGTTTCACAACCACGTTCCTGGAAGACCACCAGCTCTACATGTTTTCCATATCTCTTGATCACACACCTGATTCAGATCATCAGCTCATTTGCAGAGACTGAAAGACTTGTAATGGGTGTGACAGACAAAGGAGACATCCAAAACGTGCAGTGCTGGTGATTCTTCTGGAAGGTGGTTGAGAAACACTGATCTAGAGCATGAAATTTGAGATCTGTTACATAATGTCCAAGTGCAGTGCAAACTTACATGCAAGCTGATGCTATTTCTTTATAACAGAGAAAGGATGTGTATTAGAGTATTAAGGTGCTAGGGGGCACCTGTGAGCCTCTAAAATTATATCTGAACACTCAGCAGAAAAACAAATGGCACCATCTTTGGCCACTTTGCTATTAATTTACAAAAAGAGGCAGGAATAGGGAGAAGTCCATAGTTTGTTGGAGGCGGGCACACAATAAGAAGTAGATGGTTATGCATAAACTGGCATGAAAATCAAACAGTTCAATTATATATATTTGTCAATGAGCACTTTCTATCAGGCTCCTCTGATAAGGTTCAGAAGTTTCATTTTATATGTAATATTAAGGTTATTAGCTAGTAAATAAAATATCTTTTACAAAAATGTCACTTTAGACAATTCTTTGGTTTTTAACAGTAGATTTTCTGTTGCATCAAAACCAGCTAAATCCACTTGTGCTTTTTTTTGTGCAAAAACCTCTAAATCCACCCATTGGGACAAGACAGTGTAATAAGTTGAAAAATAACTAAAGATGCTAATTATTTTACCAAACATAAAACACATTACACAAACCACCTACAATTAAAAACACATAGATCTGTGAAGTGGCGGTTCATTTTACTGTGATAAACCAGGGAAAAAGCAGAAGGAAAATAAATGAATGAAATCTGTCAAGTAAGTGCATTAAGCAATAACATTAAAATTGATTTTAATTAAATCTTAACAATTTGTTGTCATTTCTGATATTTGGGATTTAATGTAAGTAGAGCAATGTAAACATTGCAAACTAAGATTGTTAGATTCAAATAATGTAGTGTACAAACATTGTGAAACATCAATACTGTGCATTGTCCATTAATATAAAAAGCTTATAAGAGGTATAATATGAAGTAATATAAATAATTTAGAGTTTTAACATTATATTTATATTTTTAAAAATAGCTTACATTAGCAAATAAAACACAAGGTCTACAGGGCAAAAATGGGGATGTCTCTCAGACACTTTTAGAAGCTGTCATTCATTCATTCTCACCATACTTAAGGTCTTAATCTCTTTTTCGTCCCTTGTTTATCCTCATAGCATCCACGTGGGATAACAGAAAGGCATCTTAACTTTATCTTTCGTGAAACGGTGTTGCCGTTTAATGTAAAGTAAATCGGACTCATTCAAAGTAGTCACTGCGTAAAAGCACATTATAAATGCATTTTACACTTTGAACTGTACAGTGTGTTTTCTTTTCCTTATAATGCACAGATTTTTGAGGTGAGGGACGTTTTCATTTGCCATTCAGTGACAGTCGGACAGCTTCATCCAGTGCATCAAACTTCATCTTTTAAAATCTAAATCAGAAGCGTAATAAAACAGTCTCCTCATAAAAGCCGGCGTATTAGCGTGCTGCTACATTGAAAACATATGATTCGATTCGCGGATTCTGATTGGTTCTTGGGATATAGCGGCTTTTGCTGTCACAGGCAAGCATTTAGCGGCTTTTGCAAACAAACTTATTTCTGAATGGGCTGACGCTGCGATTATTTGTTATACTACGAAATTATTTGTTGTACTACGTGCCTAAAGCATTCACTTAATGCTCTTCATATATTTATTTATTTATTTATAAAGAACATTAACCAAATGCTTTAGTAGGCGTATATATATATATATATATATATATATATATATATATATATATATATATATATATATATATATATTTATTAAAGGGCCATTTTGTAGAATTCAGAAAGCTGGAGTGACATAACATATAAAAGACTGTAAGACTATACATAAAAGTATCAGAGAAGTTGGAATAGGCCCACATTAATGCATTTTGTACAATTTGGATTAAAGATTTAGTTTTATTCATCTAATGCAATGCCAGTTTAAAGCTCTTAGGGTGTACCTATTCCTGAGTTTGACTGAGACTTCGCTGAATTACCTGAACATTTTCAGAATTATATATTCTAGTTATTGAAAGACCAAAAATGTTTGTCATTTTGCACTGAGAAAGGTCATTTTTTTATTTGTTTGACATTTCTCTCATGAATTTTAGCTCAAAGTGATAAACAATAACACCAGCTAGTTTGCAGACTGAAATTGTCCTTTTACCCAAACATGATAACCCATCTATTATTAATTGATTACTGTGGGTTTCAAAACAATTAAATTTGTATAATTTGTAACCTTCACCAGTTTATTTTGCTTCTATCCCAACCTTTTTAGTGCGCTGCAGCCATCAAAATAAAAAAAGTTTTTATTTCTAAAACACATTTGAGTTTATCTGTAAAAAAAAATCTTTTCTTTGTACTTTTTTCAATTAAATAAAAGTTAAAGAGAGTTAACAAATCACAGATTTTTGATTTCAATAGATTTTGCAAAATCAAAAACCTTTTCTGAATTGGGTTTGTGTATGACAGTATACATTATATAAGATCTGTCTATCTGAAACTATAATACATTTTTTTCTTAAACTTTGCATGACACATTGACATTGCAATATAGTAATATATATTGACAAGCTGTTTACACTTTAGCGATTAAAAAGTGATTAATACATAACAATTCTTACAAATAAACCCCTTAGGTCTTAAGGGTTACCACAAAAACAAGGGTTACATCAATTTTTTAGTATGATGTGCTTGGCGCATCCTGTACCTTTTCAACATAAGACTCTGGCACTCCTCTGAGGCGAGCATAAAACTCCAAGTGCTCTCGTCCCGTCAGCAGGTCACTGATGGCATCAAACTGAGGACAGTAGCCCATCAGCTGATGAACCTTCTCCATTTCTGTAAGAACACTGAGTAAAACAAATGGTAGGTAATATTACGGTGGTGCAGAGATTTGCCAGTGTTTAGTAATATTTAAAAGAAAACTCTAATAAAATTAGACTTTGGGATTAATAACCGCCTAATTATTAAAAATATTAGCATAATGTCCACCACATGTTATGGTCTAACCTTTGGTTGCTAAGAAACGCTTCTCCATATGTGATCCGGGTGTCTCCTGTTAGCATACGGAAGGTTGAGGTTTTCCCAGCTCCGTTAACACCAAGAAGCCCAAAACACTGAAACAGGAGTAAAAAAGAAACACTTGCAGCAGTTTAAACCATCACAACAGAAAAATAAAGTGCAGTGTGTTTCTAAGAGAGATCTGTGATGTCTAATTCAACTCACTTCTCCTCGAGGAATGCCCAAGCAAAGCCGATTCACTGCTGGCTTCCTGCCTGCTTTGTATACCTGTGTAGACATTAAAAAAGGCAGTATTTCATTTTGACAGTGTCCTGTGTCCCATGAAGAATTTCATTCCACCAAAACCACCAAGTTTTTTATAGTGAATAATTAAATTTAATGGCGTCACGATGGCGCAGTGGGTAGCACGATCGCCTCACAGCAAGAAGGTCGCTGGTTTGAGTTTCGGCTGGGTCCGTTGGCATTTCTGTGTGGAGTTTGCATGTTCTCCCTGTGTTCGCGTGGGTTTCCTCTGGGTGCTCCGGTTTCCCCCACAGTCCAAAGACATGTGGTATAAGTGAATTGGGTAAGCTAAATTGTCCGTAGTGTATGAGTGTGAATGAGTGTGTATGGATGGATTGCACTTGGAAGGGCATCTGCTGCGTAAAACATATGCAGGATATGTTGGTGGTTCATTCCGCTGTGGCAACCCCAGATTATAAAAGGGACTAAGCCGAAAAGAAAATGAATGAATGAATGAATAAGTTTGTTTGTATAGTGCTTTTCACAATACTTAGAAATTATGATAAAGATTCTTTACACATTCACTTACTCACGTTCCTTTAGCTTAGTACCTGCTTTACGGTTTTTCTCCATTGGTTTGGCTCATTTCTTGAAACAGGAATTACATTTTCAATACTCTTAAGATTGCTTTGCAAAACAGCCTTACAGTTCAGCACAACACTATAGCTCACTTGGAAAAGTTAATATCTTTCTCAAAACTCTTTATTCATATGTCAAAACTAAATTTCCTTCTCAGGTTTAATTTAAACAGTTTGACTAACTCATTTAAACAGTCAGTGCCCCCAAAATCCTTTGTCCCTTTGGCATTGCGTAAGCACTGCAAGTCAAAATGTTTAGCTGATTTGATTTGTCACTATGATAGAGGACCATTGAAATATCCCTCATGTCCACCTTTCAGTCTTAGCCCAATTATTGAAAATGGTTACTGAACTGTTTTTTGTCTTTTGACAGAATGCAAATGTGTAAAAAACTAAATAAAATAAATTGATGAGATTTAAAAAATTATAATAAGTTTTTTAGTCTGATCTCACGAGGAAATGTAACTATTTTACGTTTTGTCAGTTCAGTGGCTAATCGTACGTGTTCAGTCGTACGAAAATGTACAATTTTAAAAAGGAGGCGTGGCACCCAACTCCACCCCTAAACTCAATCATCATTGGGGGATAAGCAAATCATACTAAACTGTATGAATGAGATCGTACAAATTCATTCGAATTAGCCACTAAATCAAAACGTTACAAATTGCCGTGAGATAGTTTTGGGACTTTAGATTAAGAGTAGCCTCCAAAGTTTGACATCACACATCGCACTCATACTGCCAATAAAATTGTAACTATTATCAATCACACACATAAAGTAATTAACATACATCAGAATACAAATGTACAGCATCATATACTGTAATATAAACACACAAACAAAAAACTATAAACATTATATACAGCCTACAGTGCTTGATTGGTCATCTGAGATGTGTGAAATTCCTCCTTTGTTAGTCAAGTTCTAGTTCCTCCTCACTGTCAGTTGCTGTTATAAATGTCTCAAATGTTCCACAGATTTATATATGATATTCATGCTATTATGTTCTTGACTAATTTTGACAATTGAGCAGACTATTGTGCATGTGATGACTTATACAATGAAATGACGATGACACATTTTGGAGCGAACAACCATTGAACTGAGAATCAACAATCAGTTTAGATCAACTAGATCTATTCACTTGGAAATTGTGCTAAATGTAGGCTAGATGTACTTAGACATTTGCAGTTTGATGAAATTAATGAGAAAAATCAATTCTGTTGTGAACATTTGCCAGGTGGTTTGAAGGTTTGTCCATGTTGTTTTGAGAATATAATTCCAGTTTCAAGAAATAAGCCAAACCAATGGAGAAAAACTGTAATCAAGGGTTGCCACAGTGGAATGAACTGCCAATTATAAAGATTCTTTAGTTTACTAAAATATTCATTAATTTTCCCTTGGCTTAGTCCCTTATTTATCAGGGGTTGTTTCAGCGGAATGTTTTACGTGGCGGATAGTAGTGGGTTGCAGCTGGACTACACTACACTACAGGCAATTTTGTTTACCCAATTCATCTATAGTGCATGTTTTTGGACCATAAGGGAAACCCAAACACCCAGAGGAAACCCACACTAACAAAGGGAGAACATGCAAACTCCACACAGAAACGCGAACTGGCCCAGCTGGGACTTAAACCAGCGACCTTCTTGCTGTGAGGTGACCACAAGGTGCTAACCACTGAGCCACCGTGCCACCCGTAAATATATTAGTTCTTTGGAGAACTAAAAAAAAGTTCTGCCATCACTGCTCTTTTCCTGGCGCCTCTTTTAAAGTGTGTGTAGTATTTGGTGTGTCTCTGTACCTTGCTAAGGTCTGAGAGGATGAGAATGTCTTCAAGAGCTCTACCGTTCTTCACACGATCCCTCTCTCTCGCCACATCCTCGTCCTCCATGCCCAGCGGGGGCAGCACAAAACCTGACCACCGACTGAAGAGGAAGCACTCATTTATTATGATCAACCACACAGCTGTGTTGATCTATTCGATAGGATATTCAAGCATACAAACGTACCTAAAATTAACAAAGAATTTATACTGCAGGAGAACAGTAAAGAGGAAGAACACAATTCCCTCCACGGCCATGGCAAACAGGTTCTTCCCAACAAAATCCCAGGATAAGGGCTCCAGATTCTGTTTAGTTCCTGGTGACATCCACAAAGCAGACAAATTCATAGTCAAACCTTGCAGTTGCTTATGATTATTGCAGAAATATTAGCTTGTGTGAAAATACCAAGCCGTTGAAAGGCGTCTGCCATGGCCTGGTTTTTAGCCATGTCAATGAGACCTCGACCCAGACAGAAGTGAGGAAATATAAGAAAGACCTTCTTCAGAATCCTGTTGACCTCATTCAAATGCTGAGTACAACATGGAAATAAAGAAAGAAATATATATTATTTTATAATATTTATCACTTATTATTACTTCTGCTACTGCTACTACCACTAATATGTGTATTGCATACAGTATATGTATAGTATAGTAGTATATATAGTAGTAGTATTACAGTATACACAACTGTTCAAAGTTTTAAGGTCAGCGATACTTTTTTTATTGACATTAATTCTTTTATTCACAAAGTTATTTGTTCAATTATTATAGCAATCATTACTGCTAAAAAGTGGCAGTAAAACTAATATATTGCTACAAATCATTGAATAAAATAAAATGTGGGAAAATGTGTGTTGCAGTTTCCACACATAGATATTTACATTAGATGTCGCCTGCCCTGTTGTTGTCTACTGAAGGGAATGCGTCAATGGAGCCGCCATTTTAGTACAGGGTAGCGCTTCTTTGAAATGAATGCGGCACCAAGCTGCAGTGGAGGGCTGTGGCCATCCAGAGCCAGAGATATACACATATATCTATTATCAGAAGTTTTCCCAGTGGTCAATATGCAAATATATATATTTATTACGAAAATTATAATTTGACATCACTTTTCTATATTGATTAATCAGTGACCGCACGGACATTGTCGACAGAGTGTGTGTTTGTGTGCATGTAAATGTATTATCCTCCCTCCTGTTAGATTTGATCTAATCCATTTCCTGAACACACGTCCTCTCCTGCTTTCACTTCTCATTCTGACAGAGGGAGCGATTCGTTTGTGAATGAATCTCCGTTATGAACGACTCGTTCACTTAGCTGACAATAATACAAGTTTCTGGCACCGCAGCATCTCGTTGTCATATTTCTTTTTTATTGTTTGCTTATTTTATTCAACAAAACTAGCATAAGCCCAGTATTTAGTGCAAGTTGGTGCTACTTTGCCTTATAGTGAATGCAGTAAGTGACTGTATTATCATCAATAATGTTACTTGTTGAGCACAAAAGTTCATAACATAAAAACGTAAAAAACTAAATCTTACCTATGAAATGTTCTGCCTTTGTGCTTTGTTTACTGTTTGCTCGTTACTACACAGGTACACAGCGCTAAAGTCCAGCATATTCACATTGGCACATGGTCTTGACTAGTGCGGTTGAATGACATTTGTGCTGGGAGTACTGTACAAATGTGGCGGTGCTATTGACGCATGCTCAGGGTCCGTATGCGATATCTAGTGTATATATCTATGGTTTCCACACAAATATTAAAAGGCTTCAATATATATAATTATAAGAAACATTTTTTGGATGGATCATGTGACACTGAGTACGTTTACATGGACACCAATAATCAGATTTTAATACGATTAAGACAATAAACTGATTGAGAGTCGATTTTTCATAAATTTAATCCAATTAAGGTCATAATTGAACTAAACAGAAATCAGATTAAGACACGTGGAGTATGCCGACACACACGGCTGTTTGACACTATTCTGAAATGTGAAATGTGGACTTTTTTTCCTATAAGGTGTGCACAATCAAATTCCATTAAAACAACACGATTGTTCATATCTCCAGCAGTTCATACTCGCAGCCAATATCTCGTTTGTCATGGGGAGCATGAATGAAATGTTCCTGAATGAAAGTGAAAGTGCCAAACCGCAGTTAAGCCGACAAATTAAAAACTAAACACCTGAAATTACATGAAACTTCGGAGGAAATGTGGATAGCGTGATGATGCAATGACATTAATCGAATTATGTGCTACAACATGTTAAACAGGATCGTGACAGGAACATTTAAAAAGCAGCTAATGTAAACACCTTAATCATATTATTGCCTTATTCAGATTAAGGCAAATAATTTGATTACTGATGTCCATGTAAATGTAGTCACTGAAACCTAGAGCAATGACAAAATAAATAGTTTTTAATACAATATTAAATTGTCAAAATATTTTTAAATATTTTAGTATATCATGGTTTAAATAAGTGGAAATATCTCATCAACCTGAATCTTTAAACTAGTATGCATGAATATACAGTAGGTATAATAAGGAGTGGTTTAAATAGTTTTCCAAAACTAATTATATAACCCATGGTGATGCTTTACATTTGGTTAGTCCCACTGGACACTCTTGGACATTATGGCACAGACCTTGGGCATATAAGCCTACTCTTGGTCATTATGGACATTGCACACACCCTGGAGTGCGTTTCCCAAACAACAACATAACTCGCGGCTGAACTATCATAGTACGATGCATCGTTTGTGAAAAGAACGATGTAGTGACGAGTGTTTCCCAAAACCGGTAGTTTCTCTGTCGCAGATCCATCGTTTGAACCAATGCCCATAATGATGCTCTAAAAGGGGTGGTTACAACTTTAGAGAAGAACCCCATAATATCTTTGTGCAAATTATATGGTTTTACATGCATTAAAAAAAATCCAATATTAGTTTTGGTAAAAACATGCACTCTTTTTCCATATTAATTGAAATATATGTAAATGGCACATATAGGGCCTGTGTTTCCTTTACAAATATTATTGAGAATATTACATATTCTGTTATAAAACATAAAATCACTTACAAAAGCTAACACATATTCTAATATCATATATAAATCATATAAATAAATAAATAAATCTTAATAATTTCTATTTATTAAGAAATGCAATTTAATATTTATTAGGAAATTAAGAAAATCCTACTTTAATAATATTAATATAGATGATAATTGTTATTATTATTATTATTAAGTAGGATATCGTTCATTTATTTATTTTTTTGTTGAAAAGTCTACTTATACAATTTGACACATTCAAACCACTGCAGAAATGTTCTAACCAACAAGCCCATGTCATATACAGTACAGATAGTTGATAAATAACTTACTACAAATTAAAAGCATTAACGTATGCTATGGTTTTTGTTTTCACAAGCTTTGGAGATGCAACGTTAATTTCGCTTTTAAATAATAGGTCACCTATAGCTTTCGTCATGAGCAACGGCTGTGTTCAAAATAACAAATATTTTCAAAGTGCACTGCGAAGGAAGCGCAATTGTAAACATGAAGATCGCTAAAACTGAACTGTTAAAATACTTTGAAAGCAAATTACACCTAAGAGTGATGACTTTAATGCTTTTTAAAAAGTTTAAATGTTAGAATGTTCCAAATGAATAGGGCATAGGGGGGATAACTGGGAATAGAACACAGCCAGGAACTATGTGGAACTATATGGAACTACAGCTCCAGAGGTGTAGTTGCAAGTGTGCAAGTTTGCGACGCAGTTTGCAAATGTTCGTTGAAACGATGGATTTGAGAAACGCCAAATCAATAAACTATATTTGTAACAACGGAACTTGCGACTTTAGTTGTCTAACGATGGTTTTCGGAAACGCACTCTTGAGCATATATTGTGTAGTTCTAGTGTACTCCATATAGGTGAGTGGGCTTGACAAACCACATATATAGGATACACTCATTCCTCTCTTATGCACCAGGCACTTTGTTAGAAACTTTTCTGTTTCTGTTTGTACAGATAGCTCTTCAATACTTTGTATGTTTTTCTACAGTCACAAACTTAACAATTTCAAAAGTCTTTAAAGGGTCACAAAACATCAAAACACATGTTTTGAGCTGTTGACAGTCATATATGTGTCCCACGCTGCTATAAACACTATTAGGACACATATATTGCACTAAAAGGGGAAAATTGGTTGTTTTTGCGTTATTTTGAGCAATTTCGTTCTTCCGGTTTGAAACTAATTAAAGCTGCATCACGGCGATTAGATACTTGTGTTTTTTCCAGCGTGGAGACTGGATGTCTGTACCGGCGAGTGCATCGTTGATGTCTCTGAGTGTGCGGCATTAATTCATGAGAAAGACTTTGTTCAAAGCAATCAGCGCGCTCTATTGTGTATGCGGTGCAACTTCATTAATATGCATGATAGCTTCAAGACTGTTTTACCTGTTACAGTGTTCAGACGACAGAGAGACGCCACGTTGTGTTGCCAAATCAAGTGAAAGAATGAGAATTTGGAGACATGGGTCGTCAGTGTTGCATTTATTAATGTGCTGCGTTTATTATTGTGCTGCAACAAAGGATTTGTTTTCATTTCCCCGCTATAAGAGCGCAGCTGCACTCACGTGTGGATTACAGTGCATGCGACAGAAATTCGTTTGTAAGGAACATTTTTTACCCGAGAGCTTTTCACATCTGGAAATGATGAAATCCAGATTTGCCGCTCAACTCCTTTTAAAAAAGACACAACTCCAGTTTGTGGTGATTGTCCTGTGTATACAGATTTGGTAAGTGTGTGTGTGATCGGCGTTCTTTGTTCATTCAGATGGCAAAGTTAGTTCGTATCGTCAGCAGTGCTCTTTCAGTTTTTAAAGACATACCATAGTCAAAATGATTTATTTACCAAGTTTACAGTATGTTAATATCACTGCAATATTATAGTACAATATTATAGACTGAAAGATCTGCTGTAAATGCTGCTCTCCAAATGTTAACATGTAAACACAGTAATCAAACTCATTTTTGCAAATCCTTCCCTCTTTCTCTCCCCCGATACTCCCACCTAAACAGAGCTGGACACGTCCACTTTCCTGACTTTTTCCAAACTGGAGGTGTTAAAACACTCTGCTAAGACAGGGGGCTTTTGTGGCCCTTTAAATGTTTTATATTTGCTCTTATTTTCTATTGCATTTATATTTTAGATTCTTATTATTTTTATTATTTTCAGTTTACGAGTGGTTGTGTAAGCATTTCACTGTATATAATACTGTGTATGACTCTGTATAAGACAAATAAAATTTGAATTTGACTTAGTCACAATAAGCAGTCGGGCCTATCCCCTTTACCTCATCAACAAAGAGCTCCAGGACAAAGGTGGCCACACTGCCATTGATGCCAATGAAGAGGTTGATGGAAGTGAGCACCACATAGGCAGTACTGGGCACGGAGAAGATGAAGGATGCTGGGTACATAAGTGGAGTGATTGACCAACTGCAGCAGAGACAAACAAACAACACATTGATTTTAGGCTCCAGACCAGCACTCCAGGGAAAGAAAATAAAATGTATGATTCACATATGCACTAATAAGAGTCAAGTAAATGCATCAGTAAATAATATTTATAATCTTTTCTTACCCATACAGCAATAGTAGAAGAACCAGTGCAGGCAGATTCTTCTCAGATACATATGATTCCTGCTGGAAGCTGATAAAGATGAAGACCACCATAGTGGCCGGTACTGTATAGTTTACCTGAAATGCAGTAACAACAGAAACATGAAACAACAAGCATTAGACTTTTAAGACATTTCACATCAATCTCGCAGAACTGACCATGTCCCAAATGTAGTTGGTGGTCCAGTACAGGATGGGTTTCACTCCACTGACAAACTGGAGGTGTTTTGATTTACTGACCCGTTCCTCAATAAGGAACAGGACAAAGCTAGCAGGAACAAAGGACATGGCAAAAATAACACATATGGACACCAGAACATCCACAGAGGTGGTCATCCTGCAAAAATCACAGAGAAAAGCATAGACAAGTTTTTAGCTTTTTGTATCTGTATTTACACCATTATCCTGTTTGAATGGGTTCTTTAGTCAGCTGGATGTTAAATTAATTCAGAGAGCGCACGCAACTGTTTATAATATTTACAAATGATTGTTGTTTATTGCTACCCAACAGCAATCACAAAAAAATTGTAAAATGCCAATGAAGTAGCCCTTGACATATAACAAATCATCATGTTCTATCAAAAAATACGTTATAAATGTATCCAGGCAAAACAAATGACTGTACATAAGTCTAAAAGAGAATAAAATAGTTTTTTTAAAGAATCTAACATATGTTTTTTGACATATGAGTGTGTATTTATAATGCATATGTAATTAACACACATTCATAAAAACATTATGATATTTAATTGAACAAATAGTTTGTATAATATACATATATATTCAATATCTACACTGCAAAAATGCTTTTCTTACTTAGATTTTTTGTCTTGTTTCTAGTCCAAATATTTCAAAATTCTTAAATCAAGAACAATTTTCTAGATGAGCAAAACATATTGTCTTTTTTTTAAAGAAATACTATGCCAAAATTAAGTGAGTTTTTCCTTAAAACAAGCAAAATAATCTGCCAATGGGATAAGCAAAATAATCTTATGTCGAAAGGAAAAACAAAGTTATTTTTCTTACCCCATTGGCAGATTAATTTGCTCGTTTTAAGGAAAAACTCACTTAATTTTGGCATATCATTTCTGAAAACAAGACAATTTATTTTGTTTGCCTATAAAATGCTTCTTGATTTAAGAATTTTTAGATATTTGGACTAGAAACAAGACAATAAATCAAAGTAAGAAAAGCATTTTTTGCAGTGTAAATATTAAAATAATTGTGTCAAATATATTTACATGTGAATATTTATAAATGCATAATATATAAACACAGTACACACACATATATATTATAGACAAACACACACACACACACACACACACACACACACACACACACACACACATCAAAGCTAAAAAAATGAATCTGAAAAGCTAAAATTATCCCAATTTCATGTAGCCCCTTCACTGCTGTTTAACCCTTGTGCACTGTTCAAATTGACTACCCTTTTTTATGTTCGGGATGAAAATATCCACTGAATTAAACTGCTTTAAAACTGCATCATATAAATACATATATTTATTTTTTGCATAAATATGTTAATCAACCTCAAAACTACTAAACTGTTTAGAAAACTACAGGATTTTAACTCTTTAACTGGCAAATTCTTAAATGATGTCACTGATTTGCTGAAAAGCCACACACAATGACGTATTGTCAATATAAAAAGTAATTGTGGACTGGATTTTTTTTACTTTTTATCACAAAAATCTTGGACATGTGAACGATTAGTAACAACACTGGCTTTGATGCATTGTTATATTTTTTATTTTTCACCTTAATTTCCTATTGGTGGTTGGGTTTGCCCCATTGGCTTCCATTATAACCACATTTGATGGTGCATAAAAACACAGTCTTTGTTTTTGTTTACTCCATGTAGTTCTGAGAGCTGAGATGCATATTTAGATTTTCTCAGACACAACAAGGTAAGTGCGCAAAGGTCACTCTCACACATTCACAGACACACATACACACACACACACACACACACACACACACACACTTTAATTTGCTGTTACACTCTATATAAAATCCACAAATTAAGCTTTTTTTGCACAGGACATCTAAACCCATCTAATGCAGGGGTCACCAATCTCGGTTCTGGAGGGCTGGTGTCCCTGCAGGGTTTAGATCCAACTTGCCTCAACACACTTGCCTGGATGTTTCAAGTATACCAAATAAGACCTTGATTAACTTGTTCAGGTGTGTTTGATTAGGATTGGAGCTAAAATCTGCAGGACACCGGCCCTCCAGGAACAAGTTTGGTGACCCCTGATCTAAAGGGTTAACGGTGCCAGCTGATGTGCAACAGTAAAAATGTGACCTCTTCCCAACAGGAAAAACTACCAACAATCAAAAATGCATGATTATATGATGTCATGGCTTTGCAATCAAGAAAATGTGGTTATAATGGAAGTCAATGGGGCAAAAACAGCCACCAACAGTAAATTAGAAATGAAAAATCAATCAAAAACAATGCATCAAAGGCAATGTTGTTTCACATATTCAAGACTTTGATAAAAGGTAAAAAAAATCCAGTCCACGATTACTTTTTATATTGAAAATACGTAATTTTGTGTGTTTTTTCCACCAAATCAGTGACATCATTTAAGAATTTGGCAATTAAAGAGTTAAAATCCTGTAATTTTCTAAGCAATTTAGTAGTTTCGATCAGAACTGAGGTTGATTAAAAGATTTATGCAAAAAAAAAAAGAAAAAAATATTAATCTGATGGATTTTAACAGCAGTTTAATTCAGTGGATGTTTTCATCCCAAACATAACAAAAGGTTAGTGCATTTGCCCAGAGTGCCCATATCTGTACCAAGATGGCGCCGAGCATGGCCGCCGTGTTGCGAGCTCCCAGAAATCACAAAGATCTACATAGGATTGTGCAAACTGCTGGACGTGTAGTAGGAGGTGAGCTTCCCTCCCTCCAGGACATCTACACTAGGAGGTGCATGAGGAAAGCCAAGAGAATCATCAGCGACTCCAGCCACCCAAGCCATAGACTTTTCTCTCTGCTACCCTCAGGCAGACGGTTCCGCAGCATTCGGTCACGCACCAGCCGACTGAAGGAAAGTTTCTTCCCTCAGACTATCAGGCTGATGAACACTTAACACACCCCACACAAACTCTCCCATACCCCACACTGCACACCATAAAGATGTAGCATGCACTGCACTTTAACCAATCCATACTTAAACAATACTGCCTACAACTATGTGTACACCTATCCATTGTACGCATCACTGTCAACATTGCCAAATTTACACTGTCTTGTTTTTTTTGTGAGTATGTTGTTGTATTTTGCACTGTCTGTATTTTACACTGTCGCTGTATTTGCCCTGTCTGTATTTTGCACAGTCTGTATTTTGCACTGTCGTTGTATTTGCACTGTTTTTTTTGCACTGTCTGTATTTTGCACTGTCGTTGTATTTGCACTGTCTGTTTTTTTGTTGTTTTTTTTTGCACTGTCTGTATTTTGCACTGTCTTGAGCCAGCACCTAAGCTTTTCACTCATCATAGCACACGTGCTGCTGATGATGTGACAATAAAAGTGATTTGATTTGATTTGATTTGAGTGTATTGTTGAGTTTTTTTTTTTAAATTTCAAAGCATTTTCTCGAAATATGTGTCAAAATAAGATTTGTCATCTGGTCTATGAAAGGTCTCAAGACATTAAAATATATGTTTTTTGATGGACAATTTGCCTCATTCCAAGAAGTAAAAGTTAAGTTACAAATTCCAAATTCTCATTTCTTAAGGTACCTCCAGCTGCAAAGTTTTGTATCCTCCTCAATGAGCCACTATTCATCACTGCCTCCCTCCTCCCTGCTTGATTCTGTTATGGAGCTAAGCCCATACTCAAAGGGACTTATTGGCAAAATATATTCTATAGTTAATTCCTACAATCTGAAACCCCTAATACAATTAAAAAGAAAATGGGAGGTGGAACTAGAGACAGAACTATCAGAAGATAAGTGGCAATCCGTTTTAGACAATATCCACTCATCTTCAATTGGTTTAAAACATAGAGTTATACAATTTAAAGTAGTACATAGATTACATTGAAAAAGTGAAACAGCTAAATTTAAACCGAATATAGAGCCTAATTGTGACCGATGTAATATTGAGCCAGCTACTTTATCTCATATGTTTTGGGCTTGTTCAAAATTAAAAGATTTCTGGCAGCTGATATTTAAATTTCTCTCTGACGCATTAAACACCTATATAGAACCTGACGCCATAATTTCAATTTCGGGATCACACCACAGTCCTTATGTTTTAACAAAAGCAAGATAAATGTGATTGCCTTTGCTATGCTTTTAACTAGAAGATTAATATTGCTGAAATGGAAGGAAAAACTCCCTCCAACCTTTAAGCAACGGCTTATAGAACTCATACACCACCTGACCTTAGAAAAAATACGATATACTGTAGGAGGCCGTACTGATATGCATTTTCTCATCTGGCAACCAGTTTTAGATCACATAAAGAAGATGGACCCTTCAGTCATTTTAGAAGAGTAGAACCTTTCCTTGATATATATATTTTCTCTTTTCTTTGTTTTCTTATATATGATAGCAAATTATGTTTTACATAACATTATTATTTATTTGTATTTTTTCTTAATATTATGTATATATTTTTATAGAACCTAAATGTATGTGTGCGACGTGTTTTGTTTGTTTGTTGTGTAAAAAAGAAAGAAAGTGAAAAGCTATTTATACTTTGTTTCATATCTACTTTGTTCAATAAAAATACTTTTGAAAAAAAAAATAATAATAAGATTTGTCACCAAAAATCATTCTGCTAGCTGAAACACAGAAAAGGTTAAGGCCAAATTAAGACTCAAAATCACAACATCCCCAATGAAAACATCCCCAACACTACATAAAGGTTAATTGAAATGAGTGACCTCTAGTCTGTCATTTGTTTGAGAGTGTAAGAAGGCAGCTTTAGTGAACCAAACAGACATTACATACAGGGCCATCTCTGTCAGCTGCTCCTTCGTGAGGTTGAGCGGGTGATTGTAGGCTGTTATTCCATATTTGCGGCTTTCCATGTTGGGTGGCAGGTTGGCACGAAGAAGACCGTTGTTCATAATATTCACAAACGATGCCATGGCATGCCATCCTTTATTATTAAACCAGACCTGAGAGAGAAATCAGATTACAGATGAAAAGAGAGATCAGAAGTTGGTCGAGCTTGAGAACAATCTCTCACAAATGCCTCACCTTCACATTGTTTTGGCTGGTGAGTCCTGAAAGAACATCTGGTAGTCTATGAAGGAGCTGATCTAAAGAGCCATTCTGCAAAATAACAAAAGTGTAAAACGTACACTCATGAATGCTCAGTTGCTTTGGGTGTCTGCCAAGGCATTAATAAGACGTTTGAAAAGTTGCAGCAGTAAACTGCACAATCGTTTATAGTCAAGTCAAGCCACGTTGAGCTTTATTGTTATTTCACTACATGTGTGGAAATGTGTAGGACCATTACACTACATACAGTACATAAATAAACAATCAAAAATATGAACACAACACTGGGAGTAAAAGCTATTTTAAACCTGTACATAACTAACATACTGGAGCAGTAATCTAACTATACGAACTACTAACTATACTATTAATACTTAGAAGAGGTTTCAAACTACCGCCCTGTGGGCTATTTATAAATAATTTTTATGAGCATGATTTCGACCAAACAAACTAAATATGACAACACAATGTAGATGTTTTCACAGAGATTCGTTCATTTTCCTTCAGCTTTGTCCCTTTATTCATAAGGGGTCGCCACTGCCAACTTATCCAGCATACACTCACCGGCCACTTTATTAGGTACACCTGTCCAACAGCACGCTAACGCAAATTTGTAGTCAGCCAATCACATGGCAACAACTCAATGCATTTAGGCATGTAGACATGGACAAGATTATCTGCTGCAGTTCAAACCAAGCATCAGAATGAGGAAGAAAGGGGATTTAAGTGACTTTGAACGTGGCATGGTTGTTGGTGCCAGACGGGCTGGTCTGAGCATTTCAGAAACTGCTGATCTACTGGGATTTTCACGCACAACCATCTCTATGGTTTACAGAGAATGGTCTGAAAACGAGAAAATATCCAGTGAGCAGCTGGTCTGTGGGCGCAAATGCCTTGTTTATGCCAGAGGTCAGAGGAGAATGGGTGGTTACAACCGAGATATGCAGAAGAGCATCTCTGAACGCACAACACGTTGAATTTTGAGGCGGATGGGCTACAGCAGCAGCTGTCAGATAAGAAAAGGAAACTGAGGCTACAATTCTCACAAGCTCACCAAAATTGGTCAATAGAATATTGGAAAAATGTTGCCTAATCTGATGAGTCTTGATTTCTGCTGCGACATTTGGATGGTAGGGTCAGAAAGCATGGATCCATCCTGCCTTGTATCAACGGTTCAGGCTAGTAGTGGTAATGTAATGGTGTGGGGGATATTTTCTTGGCACACTTTGGGCCCATTAGTACCATTTGAGCATGGTGTCAACTCCACAGCCTACCTGAGTATCTGCTTGTTAAGTGTGACGTCACGCGAAGGAGCTTCCGAGTCCAAGCGCTTTATGAAACTAAATGAGGAGACTCATCAAATGGTAATATTAAACATTTACAAAGCAATGTAATACTTTCGAAAATCACGATCGCAATACATATGTCCATGCCTAATATCTCATGGTCAGAAAGTGATAATTTTTTTATAAATTGTTAAAATTTTGGTATTTGTGATGCAGCAAGCCCAGCGATTGTTGTGTACACTATGACTTTATATAAAATTCACTTTAGTGTGTGATATAAATAAAAAGTTATTATAAACGAATATTTAGTCAATTCAAATGAGTGGCGGCTTGGACCCGGAAACAGTATTACATACGTCACCATCACGTCACCACTTAAACGGATTGCTGCTGACCATGTTCATCCCTTTATGACCACAGTGTACCCATCTTCTGATGGCTAATTCCAGCAGGATAACGTGCCATGTCATAAAGCGCGAATCATCTCAGACTGGTTTCTTAAACATGACAATGAGTTCACTGTACTCAAATGGCCTCCACAGTCACAAGATCTCAATCCAATAGAGCACCTTTGGGATGTGGTGGAACGGGAGATTTGCATCATGGATGTGCAGCCGACAAATCTGCAGCAACTGCGTGATGCTATCATGTCGATATGAACCAAAATCTCTGAGAAACATTTCCAGTATCTTGTTGAATCTATGCCACAAAGGATTAAGGCAGTTCTGAAGGCAAAAGAGGGGGTCCAAGCCGGTACTAGTAGGGTGTACCAATTAAAGTGGCCGGTGAGTGTATCTTTTACACAGCGGATGCCTTTCCAGCTGCAACCCAGTACTGGGAAACATACATACACACTCATTCACACACATACATTACGGTCAATTTAGTTTATTCAATTCACCTTTAGCACATGTCTTTGGACTGTGGGGGAAACCAGAGCACCCGGAGGAAACCCCCATGCAACACAGGGAGAACATACAAACTCCACACAGAAATGCCAACTGATCCAGCTGGGACTCGAACCAGCAACCTTCTTGCTGTGAGGTGACAGTGCTAACCACTGAGTCACCGTGTCACCATTTCACAGAGATGTGTTATGAAATAATCAGTTACAGAAATTAAAGTGGAATCCTGACGACTTATTCCAGCAGATTAGTATTAATTTGTCTCTAATTAAAAATTTTAATTTTATTAAAAATATTTTTGCTTTATTACACACCGCACAAAAGGCAATACTGTAAAAACATATTAACCAAAACCCTTAGGTGACATACCTCTGCAATGTTATACCGTCTTCTAATAGCCAAAACAGACTCCTCCAGATGATGCGGCTCATTCACAGTTTGAGAGCTTTTAGCCCCAAGAGAGAAACCTCCATATCTGCGATGGGCAGAGACTGAATAAACATCAAATTTAAAGGCGCAGTATGTAAGTTTGACACCCAGTGGTTGAACTAGGTATTGCACTCCTGGATCAAAATAAATGCAAGCGTGGGATGCCAGATTGAGTACTACAGGAGCGAGTGATTTAAACCATGTTCTAAATAAAAGCAACGACACGCGATAGAGGGAATATTTTCCATATTAAAAGGAGTTTTGGTTTTAACCAACACCTCGAATTGATATATTAGAAATGGCTTCTATTTCTCACAGCTGAACAACAGACACCTATGACAGTGATCACCTCAGGTAAACCTTGTGTGCTTTATTCAGTGCAAAATGCTAACAATGTGAGTTTGAATGCCATTTTACATGACATTTATTGCCATATACTGAAAGCAGCAGCAGATAGTTCACCTCAGATCTGGAGAATACAATAAACCGTTTGAAATTGAACTTTAGAACTAAGCACATATGAGTGATTCAGCATCTACATGTAATGATGTTAAAGAGGGTTAACATGTATTAAATAGATTATAAACCTTACCGTTTTATGAGTGAGTGCATATTCTGTGCTTCTGAAAGGCTGTATTTAAATTTCTGTCGTGTTTCGTCTGGTGCAAACAGCCAAATTGCTCATCACTGCGTATCTCGTCACAAAGCGTGTTGTTAGGACACGCGGTTACAATGTAACCTGCTCACTTAATGTTTGTTCATAATATTTATATCATTCAGTAATTAATAACCTCATGTGGAACTGAATCTGTCTTATTTTGACATCTGATACTGTCCTCTGACACTGTCACATTTCGCTCACAGACGCATGCTTTCAGAGCCTTTCTAAATGAATAAATGAAATACGCTGTTTTCCATCAAGGCAACCCGGGGTGCTGAATTATAATTGGCTAAACTGGCATTGTGCAGGTTAAATTGACCTAAACAAAGACAGCGTTCCGGCACGGAAAAAACATTTTCAAAGCAGAATATCTGACTTCAGCATTGTTTTTCAGTTTAACAAGTGTTCACTTGGGATGTTTCTTAAATATCTGCACACATATTATGGTATTTCCATGCTTTAGAAGCGTCAAAAACTTAGATACAGCACCTTTAATGCATAATGTTTGGATGTGTAAAGACAATCGACTCACCTAAATTCATTTACCCATTTTTTTGTCTTCAAACTGTAAAGAAAAAAGAAAAATTACACATCAGTGCTGTCAGATTTAAAACTTAGATTTTGTTATATGTAATAGTAAAAAAAATATAATAAGAAAATAAAACCTTTTCTTCAGAATCTGAGGATATGTCTTGATTAGGTAGTCTGAAATGTTGCGGCCTGTCAAGTTTTGCAGGATATCACCTGTCATTTGTTTCATCTACATTAGAAAAAGATGGAAGAAGAGTTAGCACTAAAATGAAATCATATGAAAAAGTAAAGTAAGATATTCCATTTAAACAGATTGTTTACCCAAAAAGGAAAGTTTACTTACCATTTACTCACCCTCAAGTGGTTCTAAGAGTTTCTTTTTTCTGTTGAACACAAAAGAAAGCTGAAAAACTGTTACTATTGACTTTAATAGTAAGGAAAACAAATACTATGAAAGTCAATGGATTCCAGCTTTCTTTAAAATATCTCCTTTTGTGTTCAACAGAATAAATAAAATCATAAAGGTTTGAAACAAGTAAAGGTTAAGTAAATTATACAATTTTTTGCGTGAACTATCTGTTTAAATGTTTATATTTGACCTAATTCACAGTGGCTCCTAACAGGCAAAACGACAGAGCATTCAAAACATTCATTTATTTTTTTAATTTTGATGAAAACAAAACAGAAGTAATGGTTTTTGAAGGTACCGTTGACTCTCCTCTGTTCAATTTGGGTTCGTTAGCTCAGGATATTAAGCCTACAGTCACATTTGACTAATATTTTAAATTTGATTAGAGCGGTAGTTAAATCGAGCTTTTTTTCAATTAAGACAACTAGCAAAAATAAAGCAATATATACCAAAACAACAGCTTGAGACTGTAATGCGTGCTTTTGTGACCACTCGAGTAGCAGGTCAGCTATTGTCCATTTGCAAATGGTGCAAAATGCTGCAGCACGCCTGTTAACTGATTATCTAAAATATGAACACATTTCCCCTGCGTTAGCTTTACTTAATTGGTTGCCAGTGAATTTTAGAATTCAGTTTAACCTTCCTGTCGTGTTCGGGTCAATTCTGACTGATTTACAACTTAAAACACTCATAAATATTGTGTTTTACATCTGAGTGCCCAAAGGCCTTATGATATACTCCACACTGTGCACTTGAACATATAAAAGTGATGATCACCTCTTTCGTTGGATTTTGAGTGTTTTAATCAACCTTGTTACACCTGTGGTGTTATGAATGGGTATCCAGACTATATTCATCCATCAGACAGAAAACATCACCATACACACCACACCACACCACACCACCCCAACTCACTCACTCACTCACTCACTCACTCACTCACTCACTCACTCACT
>CAIGQZ010031698.1:6761845-6784063 GCA_903798205.1 Danio tinwini | reverse complement strand
TCACTCACTCACTCACTCACTCACTCACTCACTCACTCACTCACTCATTCACTTACTCACTCACTCACTCACTCACTCACTCACTCACTCTCACTCACTCACTCACTCACTCACTCACTCACTCACACATTTCATACTGAACAATGTCTAATTGAGGGCTGTGGGCCAAAGCTAAATATAGCAAACTGTACTACAAAGTTGCCATGGGTAATTTCCTCGTTTTTAAAAAATATATATATTTAAAAATAAATAGAAAGCATTACTTTAATCATATTAGGATAATTATTGCATCATAATTTTGTGCATTTTCTAATGAAAGGAAACTATTTCATTTATAACACAATGGAGTTCAATGCACATTAATCTGATCCATTCACAACATTTAATTTAAGCTTGAACACCAATAAAACAAACAAACAAACAAACAAACAAACAAACAAAAGTTTACGTTAAATTAGAAAAGACAATCTCTAGGTAACCCCCTCCTCTGACCCTCCCCTTCACTTTTACTCTCTTCTCAGATGGCATGGTGGACCAAACCAAAGTTTATCATGGGCCAACTTTGGCCCGCGGGCCCTTGTTTGGGCATCTCTGCTCTAAATGGTCTTGCCCCACCTTATATCACTGAGCTGATACATAAGCACCACTATTAGCCCACTTGTTCTCTCAGGTCAGCTGATCAGCTTCTCCTGATTGCACCAAAAACAAAGCGTAAGCTTAGAGGGGATCTTTCGCTGTGGTAGGTCCTTTACTTTGGATTGATTTGCTGCTGCACATCAGGCAGGTCTCTTTCATGTTTTTATTTAAATCAGCTCTTAAAACTCTTTTTTTTGTTGTTGGCATTTGACACCTGATCTTAATAACTGGATTTTCTAATTTATATGCCTTTTTAGGTAGTTCAGCTATATTTTATCTTGTATTTATATACTATTATGCTTATTTTTTGTATATTTTCTGTACAGCACTTTGGCTCACGTCTGTGTTTTTAAAGTGCTCTAAAAATAAAGTTTGACTTGACTTGACATTTAAAAATTGAAAACTGACTGGTAATGTACAGTCAGGGTCGGTTTAAGCAATGGGCATTATGGGCACACTTGGGGCGCACTTGGGGCCCCTGTGAAGGGGGAGAGGGATGCTGATTTTGGAGCGTTTATTTAGGCTAAGTGCAAATAGCGCAACTCTTTGGAATAAGCTAGTTGAGTGCTTCCCGCCAGCGCCGTTTGATTGTTAGAGACAACACAACAAAAGAGCGCTTTAGACAGCAAGTGGGAGTGGCGTAGCTCGTAAAGTGCATGACAACATGTTTTGAGGCAATCGATCATGAACCGGGTTTGAATCCAGCGACTGATGAACACGATCTTCTTTTTTCCCCCATTACATATCAGATTGGAAATACATTTATTTTCAACAGAAAGGAAATGTTTTTGTTTAAAAATGTAAATAAAGTATATAAATATATAAAACGAGTCACAAGGTTTTTAATAATAATAATATCAATCATATAAGAATAATAAGATAATAAGAATAATAAATATTTTATAAACAGTTATTTTCCACCTGGTGTTAAATGTTAGCGACATCTAAATATAATTAATCTGTATATACAATGTTAGTCGCCCTGCTTCACCCATATTCTCCGACCTCATAGAGGGAGAGAGACAGAGAGAGAGAGAGAAAAAAAGCCCCTGAAGAGGAGAGAGTCAGGAGAAAACTGGTACAGTGTGTGATTTCAGATACCTTCAACTTTATAATCAAGTGCTTTTTACCTACTCTTATTCATCACGAGGGAGACTTTAGGAATCATTAATCAGTGTGTGTATTATGGACTGGCGAGGTGTTATATCCAAATCATATTCATTATAAGTTTGTAGAAGTTATACAATAAAAATACCCCTACATAATTTTTTAGTACGGCTTCAGTGAACTTGAACAAGTATATTAAAAACCATTCATTTTCACTAGTTTTATTAGTTGTTTTTTTTATCAAAGTGTGCTTTAAATGCTTTTTAAAATCAGGTAAATTTTAGTTGACTATAAATATATGTACTATGTCATTTATAAAAAAAATGTTGGCAAAATATTATAGAATAACTTTATTTAAAAAAATATTATATTAATCTTATTTTTTTATTCAACTATAAGGGTGCGGCCTTGTAGGGGCCTCAGAATTCTTAATCCGGGCCTGTGTACAGTATATGATAAGTGCATGGATTTCAGACAGACCTGAGGTGGAGGGACTCCTCCTGCTCCCTGTGGACAGTCCGGCAGCATCCTGCGAATTTTCTCAGTACTGCACTCACATTCAGGGGAAGGTTTCTCTATACTAAAGTTGCCATTATGAAAGAGCTGCCACATACTGTATGGAATCTGAGGCCGGACAAACTTTGTTTCACCTTTCTTTAAACACTCAGTGTCTCTGAAAAAGCACAACATACATAACAACCATATTGTAAGTTACCCAGATTAAACAGTCTAGTTTATTTTTTGTTGTTGCATTTCTAAAGACAAGGCTTGTACCCGTTTGGCTCCATACACTTGGTCCCAAACCCAGGTGAATCCAGAAGGGCCTTCAGGAGGCTCTGCATGGCTGGGTCCTGTGGGGCATCATTGCTTTAAAGAAAAGAGACAATAGGTGAAAGATTGCAGGAAGCAGGAGGTTTTCCTTGAAACTGTCTTTTGCAGAGTGAGTACCTGAAGAAGGTGAACTGCTCTCCATACATCCACGGCTGAAGCTCCAGTGATGGATATTTCCCAAAGGGTGGAACAATGAGACTGAACAGTAGAGCAATAAGGACGAAAACAGCAGGCAAAACAATCTGCAAAAAAAAGACAGCTTCGTAAATAAAGTGTTGTTTCACAAAATGCTTCAAACATGTCCATTAAATCTGTAATATATATCTTGCAAAAATGTTTTCTTATTCAAATAAAATATTAAAATGTCATTTGAAACTGCCAACAGGGAGGAGATACAGCATCTGGCCACTTGGTGCACCGACAATAATCTGCTCCTTAACACCGACAAGACCAAGGAGCTCATTGTGGACTTCAGGAAGGGACGAACAGGCTCACATGATCCCATCCACATCAATAGGATGGCCGTCGAGCCTGTCTCATCCTTCAAGTTCCTGGGGACCCACATCTCCAAGGACCTTTCCTGGACCATCAACACTTCCAGCCTGGTCAAGAAGGCTCACCAGCGCCTATTTTTCTTAAGGCAACTTAAGAAGAAACAGCTGTCATCAGCCGTCTTGGTGAACTTCTACCACTGCACAATAGAAAGCATTCTGGCCAACTGTGTCACAGTCTGGTATGGAAGCTGCTCTGTTGCGGAGCGTAATGCACTGCATCGGGTAGGAAAACTGCCCAACGCATCACAGGGACCACACTGCCAGCCATAGAGGACATCCAGAGGAAACACTGTCTGTGCCGAGCTCGCAGTATTCTTAAGGATTCCTCTCACCCTGCTCACAGACTGTTTTCTCTCCTGCCTTCTGGCAGGCGCTTTAGGCTCCCCCGGACAAAAACCAGCAGACTAAGGAACAGCTTTTTCCCCAGAGCTGTCTCCCTTTTGAACTCCGCCCCCCACTGACTTTTTGCCCCCCTAATACACCCCCCACTCTCCTCATAACTCAGACTCCTCATAAGCACTGCACTATTTAACATTTGCACATCTAAAAATTGCACATATTAAGTTATTTGAACTGTACATTCCCACTGCACATTTGTAATTATGTACACACCCACTGTACATATACATTTGTAATTATGTTTATCTATCTGCACACTTCTGATTATTAATAGCAACCTGTACATATCTCCATCTATTGTAAATCTCTGTTCATAGCTAATACAACCTGTATATAATGTTGATAGTACATCCATTTGTAAATATCACCATAGTTTTTCTATAACTGCACTTTATAACTTATACCTGTATCCTGCACTTGCTGCTATTGCACTCCCGGTTAGACCTAAACTGCATTTCGTTTCCTTGTACTTGTACATGTGTGATGACAACAAAGTTAAATCTAATCTAATCTAATCTAATCTAATCTAATCTAATCTAATCTAATCTAATCTAATCTAATCTAATCTAATCTAATCTAATCTAATCTAATCTAATCTAATCTAAAATTTCTGATGTCAAGCTGAATTGTCACTATCAATACTTTACACAATGTCATAACTACACTGTAAAAAATTGGTGTAAAATGAACACTATAACTGGCAATTTTGGTTGCCAGTAACACTGTAAAATTTACAGCGCGCGTGTAAATTTTGCCATTTATACTGTACAAATTGCCAGTAAAACTAATATTTACAAGCGCACTGTAAATTAATAATTACAATTAAGCTGTGAAACTACAGCACAATTGTAATTGGTAATTTACAGTGCACTTGTAAATTTTACAGGATTACTGGCAACAAAAATTGTAATTGTATTAAAATACTGTAAATTTGACAGCAATTTACACACAATGCAACATTGCAACATGCAATTTGAAAAAAAAAAGACTGAATCTGAAATACTGATATTCCAACAAGATATCAAGGGAATAAACTACACATACTACAAATTACTATGTGCATCAATAAAAATCCCCCCCAAAAGTCTTTTCCAGAACAGCCTGCACTGATGAGTTGTGCACTATAACAATTTAGATTTCATCTTAACCTAAATAATATAATAAAAAGTCAATTTTAATGTCTGTTGATTGATTTGGAAACTGAAGTGGGCACTAGTTTTAGTTAATCGTTTAAAATGATTGTTTTTAGTTATTGTCACTATCACTGTGTACCTGTGCAAAAATGCCTCTGCGACTGCGGAAAGCGTACTTCAATCTCTTGGTGAAAAGCGCTCGAAGCTGCTGACATGTGTGGAAGCAGCCTGTGAGAGGAGCACTGTCACTCTGACCATCTCCACTCAGCGGATCTGTCTCCTGAGCCTCTGTGTGCCAGAGAAAGATCTTCTGGTTAATAACATCTCATTATACATATTCTGACCTGCACCACTGCTGTCAACAATAATTACAGTCCATTCTGATTCATTTTGTACCTTTCCTTAATGACCGTTTCCGTACTGCCAATGAAGCAGAGAGAAAAGCAAAACAAAACATCTTTAAAAATAAGTGACAATCAAAAGATTACATTTAGTAATGACAGCAGGCAAAACATATTAAATGCATCACCATCTTCCTGAGAAAAAAAAATATTTCTAAAGGTGCTGTTGACCTGTTTATTTGCACCAGATGTCACAAACAAAGCAATCCATACATACAAAGAATCTAAACTAATTAATTCAGAAATTAATTGTGTAATAAAATGAAATGAAAAGTATTAAACACGTGAAGAAAGGAAGGTGTAAAAATGTATGGAAAGCCCAGACAGCAGCTGAAATCTTTCAGTAGTTTTCAGCACTGCCCCTCCTCAGTGTAAACTAATATTATCTGCTTCAGTTTCAGCAACTACATTAACGAATGATGAAACCAGGGAGGATATTTCAGCAAGAAAATGTTCCCAAACACAATCAAGGAAACTCAACTGGTTTCAGAAAAGAAAATAAAGCTACTAGATTGGTTTAGCCAATGACTTGCAGAATCCAATAGAAAATAGGAACTAAAGATCAAAGTTCATAGAGGAGACCCACAGTACAGTCAAGGTGTTCAGATGCTGTTGAAGTCTGGGGAAATATCACACCTGAGCAATGAATGCTACTCCATTCTTCACACAAGTTAATATACAGTTGAAGTCAGAGTTATTAGCCCCTCTGTTTATTTTTTTCCCCAATTTCTGTTTAACTGAGAGAAGATTTTTTCAACACATTTCTGCACATTATAGTTTTAATAACTTATTTCTAATAACTGATTTATTTTATCTGTGCCATGATGACATTAGGTAAAGCAGTGGCGCAGTTGGTAGTGCTGTCGCCTCACAGCAAAAAGGTCGCTGGCTCGAGCCTCGGCTAGGTCAGTTGGCGTTTCTGTGAGGAGTTTGCATGTTCTCTCTGCTTTTGCATGGGTTTCCTCCAGGTGGTCTGATTTCCCCCACAGTCCAAAGACATGTGGTACAGGTGAATTGGGTAGGCTAAATTGGTCGTAGTGAATGAGTGTGTGTGGATGTTTCCCAGAGATGGGTTACGGCTAAAAGGGCATCCGCTGCGTAAAATCGTGCTGGATAAGTTGGCGGTTCATTCCGCTGTGGCCGAAAAGAAAATGAATGAATGAATGATGACAGTAAATAAGATTAGACTAGATATTTTTCAAGACACTTCTATACAGCTTAGGGCGTGCTCACACTATGCTATCTGAACCGTGCCCAGGCCCGTTTCCCGGATCATTTAAGAAGTGTGAGTGCTCTGAATCGGGCTCAGGCACGGTTCACTTGGGCGGCCCTGGCCCGGTTGGAAGAGGTGGGCCTGAGCGAGGTTCACTTGGGCGATATGCTTACAGTGTGAGTGCAAGCGTGCCTGAGCCCGAAACTGAAAGCGAGACGTGACCTTTAAGGGACTGTTTGATATGGATTAAATAATCATTCATACTTTTCAATGAACGCAAACTGTCGTAGATTATTAAAGACGCAAACCCCTCACTGCACCACAGCTGCACCTTCAGTGAAAACCTTCAGTGTGAACTACAGCATATGTTAACATATTTTATCTAAAATATCTAAGGACAGTACTAAATAAAATAAAAAAAAAATATTTTGTATGATCTCTCCTATTTTGTTAAAATGCTTTACATTTTAACAGATTCTGCGATGGTTATGCAGACCCTCAAGCACTGTACAACTATAAATTCATTGTAAATCTTGGGTTCTTGAGGATTATTGATTTACTATTTTGTTTTTTAAAGACACAGTTGAATGTGATGTCATATTTTAATCATTTTAGTGCCAGCAGAAAGTCTGCATACTCCAAATCTAATAGAACTGAGACTTTATGTAAAATTGCTATGAAAATTGACTTAGGTATAAAATGCATTCATTTACCTGCATCTCTGTCTTCAGATGGCGCCCCTTGGGGTTCTTGAGACACTGGTGGCTCTTCTGGGTCTGCATCCACACCGGTCTCCTCTGCCACACGCAGAAAGATCTAGAATATGCAGGCAGAGCTAAATACTACTGTTTGGCAAAGGCCTTACTGGTTTCACATGGTAGATGTCCATACTGTGTTACAGCAGCAGCCATCAGAATAAACATTCTCTGTTTATTTTTAGCTAATGCTGCAGTAGAAACAATAAAGGTTTAAAAAGAATTTCCTCTCTTGGTACCAAAATGAGATAAGACATTGACGCATATATACAGTAGTTGGAGGTAAAATTATAAGCCCTCCTGTTAAATTTTAATTATTTAAAAAATATTTCTCAAGTGTTGTATAACGGAGAACATATTTTTAACATATTTGTAAACAAATTAGTTTATTAATAGTTAAAAATATATGAATTTTGAATTTTTAAAAAGAAAATACATATATAACTTAAATAAACTCTCATACAGAAAGAGACTTAAAGATCTTGCAAATGCTTTGTACTTTCTTTCCTATAACAACAACAACTATAAACAGTAAAACATGGGGAGCTACAAATCCTTTAGAAGATTTCTTTTAAAAGAAGAAAAAATATATATTTAGACACATAATATTACATATAAAAGTTACAATTCAAGAAAAATCCAGGCATATTGATCAAATATACTCAATCCAATCACTCCAAATTAGAAAAAAGTATTCAGTCTGTTTTTAATCAAAAAGATAATTTTTCCATGACATATACTGTATAGTGTGCCCCTTTATCAATCCATTCTTCAACTGTAGGTGACTCTAATTTTAACCATTTTTTTCTAATTACTTTTTTACTAGCTGCCAGAAGAATAAATAACAGTTTGTAGTCTTTATTAATCCATCCATCTAAACTTATATTAACTAAATATAAAGATTCACAAGTGACAGCAATCTCTACTTCAAAAATGGCGTCTAAATGTATTTTAATGATAGCGATTAGCTACTTTTTCCCCGCACATTACTCATCCCGAGGCCCTAAGAGACTATGCAGCGCCATTGATGCGATCCAAGACCTGTGAAGAGATGATCCCAAGGTATCCATAATCCTGGACCAAGCCGTATCCCGAGCCGATGCTGTGGGGGTCATGGAGGAATGGAGTGCATGAGACTGATTGCTGAAAGACCACAGTGACAAATGAGTCCCCCGCATCGATCCTGTGGGCCAGTCTGACCTCCCGCTGGTGCCCTACTCACATCTCCAGCTTCTTCGGCCCTCTGGCGCCTAGACTGCAGTTCCACACAGGAAGTTTGGCCAGAAGAATAATGGTCAATAATGGCCAACAGAGCCTGGTTTCTCTTAAGGATTTTTTTTCCCCTTCACTTCGTCAATTGGTGAAGTTTTTTTCTCGCCACTGGCTTGCTCAGATCGGGACTTGTGGTGGATTTGCTCCTCAGTGTTTGAACTTGCAGTAGTGAAATTTAAATCACATTGAACTGAACTAAACTCTGAAATCTGGACTTTACCAGAACTATGTTAAGCTGCTTTGACACAATCTTTATTATCAAAAGCACTATATAAACATGAATTGAATTGAACATTCTACATCAGTTAGTGCCCTTTCTTCTGTGTATTTTCTGTGATGGTGTGATGAAAAACCTTAGAACATTTTCCCAACAGAATTCTCTCCACATGGCTGAGCTGGTACATTTCCAATGAGTTTTACAAATATTCCCCCAATCCTCATCTGAGATATTCAGATTTCCCTTACATTTTCCATTTATCTCTAACAGAGTGTATTGTCTGGTGCAGATTCGCAAAATCCCTTAGATAGTTTTGAAATGATCTTATTACATCAGGGGTGCTCAACCCTATTCCTGACCGATCGACCTTCCTGCAGTTTTCAGTTGCAGCCCTTATCAAACACACCTGCCTGTAATTATCAAGTGCTCTCACGTTCTAAATAATTGGTTCAGGTGTGTTTGATCAGGGTTGGAGCTGAAATCAGCTGGAAGGTCAATCGCCAGGAACAGGGTTGAGCACCCCTGTATTACATGATTGGGCCTATTCCTGTCTCAGCAACTTTCAATATTTCTGGTTTAATATTACAATCAATATAATGTCAAGGGATGCAGTGGCGCAGTGGGTAGCACAATTGCCTCACAGCAAGAAGGTTGCTGGGTCAGGTGGCATTTCTGTGTGGAGTTTGCATGTTCTCCTCGTGTTCGCATGGGTTTTCTCCGGGTGCTCCTGTTTCCCCCACAAGACATGCAGTACAGGTGAATTAAACAAGCTAAATTGGCCGTAGTCTATGTGAGTGTTTGCAAGAGTGTGTGGGTGTTTCCCAGTGTTGGGTTGTGGCTGGAAGGTCATCTGCTGGGTAAAACATGTGCTGGATAAGTTGGCGGTTCATTCCGCTGTGGCGACCCCAGATTAATAAAGGGATTTAGTCGAAAAGAAAATGAATGAATGAATATAATGTCTTACTTGAAGATATCTATAGAAGTCACTTTGATTATCTCAAATGAGGATTGGCTAAATATATGTAAATTACACCGGACTACTTCCCGTTCTTCATATTGGAGAGAATTTTGCTGGAGAAATATTATTCGTTTTTTCCTTACTCCAAAACAGAAAATGTCATTTTAGGCATTGCGGTTCACAGGACGCTAATCATTTTACATATTTTGGGGATGTCCTAATATTAGAAGTTTTTGGAAAGGGATACATAGCATTTTAGAAAATATTTTAAATATTTCAATTGATTGCAGCTTTGAGGTACTTTACTTGGGTATGCTCTCAATGGATTCATTGGAAAGAAAAAACAAATACAGTTGCAATCAGAATTATTGAACCCCCTTAGATTTTTTATTTTTTTTTTTATATTTCTCAAATGATGTTTAACAGAGCAAGGAAATTTTCACAGTATGTCTGATAATATTTTTTTTCTTCTGGAGAAAGTCTTATTTGTTTTATTTTGGCTAGAATAAAAGCAGTTTTTAATTTTTAAAACCCATTTTAAGGTCAAAATTATTAACCCCTTTAAGCTATTTATTTTTTCCATAGTCTACAGAACAAACCATCATTATACAATAACTTGCCTAATTACCCTAACCTGCCTAGTTAACCTAATTAACCTAGTTAAGCCTTTCAATGTCACTTTAAGTCTTGAAAAAATATCTAGTCAAATATTATTTACTGTCATCATGGCAAAGATAAAATAAATCAGTTATTAGCGATGAGTTATTAAAACTATTATGTTTAGAAATGTATTGAAAAAAATCTTCTCTCCGTTAAACAGAAATTGGGGAAAAAAATAAACAGGGGGGTTAATAAATCAGGGGGTTGAATAATTCTGATTGCAACTGTACATGTATACGTAGAGTCATCCTTGCTTCAAGTAAAAAAGCCATTATGAGATGCTGGTGTAAACCTAATCCAGCACAAATGCAAGATTTGATTGATGTTGTGAAAAATATATTCATTATGGAGAAAATTACATACAGTGTGCACAACCAAATGGATATATTTGTTGACTTATGGCTTAAATAGATTGAGTTCATTACTCCCATTCAACCTAATGTATTTCTTCTATAGAATATTATATCTAATAATCTAATCTAATCTATAGATTTATTTCTGCTGGTAATATTGTTTTCACCCTCCTACCCCCCTCCCCCTTTATTTTTATTTTTTTATTCTTTATGCTATCTTATTTCCTTTTTCTGTATATAGTTTTGATAATGATATAAAATAAGGCAAAAGAATATGTTCGGTTATTGTTATAAAGTAATTTGTGTTTCCTCTTTGGTCCCTGAAATCAGTATCGAAGGCACACCATCTTAATGTTCTTGATGCATCTTCCAAACCACATATTTTCTTTGTTTGATGCCAGGTTTTAATAGTAGATTCATCCATGGGTTTGTTTCTTTGTTGATTTATATTCTTAGTTTACTATGTAAACATAATAGTTTTAATAACTAATTTCTAATAACCAACTTCTTTTGTTTTTGCCATGATGACAGTACATAATATACTGTATTACTAGTTATTTTGCAAGATATTAGTATTCAGCTTAATGTACAATTGAACTTAACTAGACAAGTTAGCACAACAGTGGTTTGTTCTGTAGAAAATAGAAAAAATATATATTTCTTAAACGGGCTACTAATATTGTCCATAAAATAGTAAAAAAAAATTACAACTGCTTTTATTCTAGACAAATGTTACGAGTAGTTGTTGTAGTGTGTGTGTGTGTGTGTGTGTGTGTGTGTGTGTGTGTGTGTGTGTCTGTGTGGTGTTTTTCTTTCTCTCGTTCTTTCTTTCTCTTGCTTGCTCTCTCTCGTTCTCAATTATTCTCAGGTGCAGCAGATTACGTCGGATTGTGATTGGCGATTGGATTGGCGGCGGCCGTATTTAAAACCCCAGAGAACATGGGTCCATCGGCTCCCCGCTCTCTCTCGATTCCCCGCTCATTATTCTTTGTAAAGATGTTGCTACTTGAATGATTAAAAAACGAGTGATTGTTGCTGATGTCTCTTGTTGGCGTTTTGTAAAATGCAGATGTGAAGTTGTATATTTCTAGCGGAGAAACCCGGTTTTCTGTCTCCCTGTGTAGCTTGGAGCATAGTAGGGAGGTATGGTACCTCTGTTAATTATTTTTGTTTTCTCTTGTGTTGTTAGTAGGGAGATAAGTTTTTTTTTTTTTGTATTTTATTTTCTTATTTTTTTTCCAGGAGAGTGTTCTCTAATTTAGTTAGTTTGGATTATTGTCATTTATTTTGGCTTAACCCCTCCTGATGATATTTTCCTCCTTATTTTCTGTAAATAAATAACATTTTCTTGTTAATTCTCAGTGGTTTGTGTTGTGGTTTATATCTTGGGAAGTGAGAGCGCGGGGGCACGAGGGATTATGTTTATAATCCCTGTTATCTTATGTTTTTGGTTAAACAATTTTTTGATTAAGGATTTTTAATTCAATCCGTAACACAAACTTAAAGGAATAGGACTTTCCTCAAAAGAAAAAAAAATAGGAACGACTGTAAAAACGTCCTGGGTCTGTTAAACATCACTTGAGAAATATTTTAAAAATAATTTTTACAGAAGGGCTAACAATTTTGACTTAAACTTTGTATATACAGGTTGATACAGATCTGTCTCACCTCCTCTAGCGTGGTGTCTGACAACCCGTAGCTGACCACACCAAACTCGCCCTGCCGTTTGTCCAGTTCATTCAAGAACAGAGCAAGAGTGCCGTCCTCTGAGGCAGCATTGGGCAGGTTGATGACAGCCTCCCTGCCGATGTCCTCCACCAGCTGAGCATCAGGAACGTACTGCTGTGCAAGAGCCATTAGAGCTGCAACATCTAAGACAGGAAAGAGCATTTACATACAGTGCATCCAGAAAGTATTCATAGCGCTTTCCTTTTCTCCCATTTTTTTATGTTACAGCCTTCAAAATGGATTAAATTCATTTATTTGTTATTAACTCTTTTTTTTACATTGTCATTATGGGGGATTGTGTGTAGAATGTTGAGGAAATAAAAGAATTTAATCCATTTTGAAATAAGACTGTAACATAAAAAAAATGTGGAAAAACTGAAGCGCTATGAAAACTTTCTGGATGCACGGTAACACTTAAGACTAATGTAAACAGTATACATATACATATATATATATATATACATAGGGCTGTCAATTGATTAAAAAAATTAACTAATTAATCACACTTTTTTGTGTGATTAATCATGATTAATCACGAAAAAAAAATCCTAAATACAGGCATTGGAAATATAGAAATTGAAAAATTATAATAATAAAGTATTGAATACAAACAATTGTATTCATTGTAAAGTTGTATTACGAGTTGAGAACATTAATTATAAAGTAGAAACAATTTAGCTTTGTCCTCCTTAACATTTCATCACCCTGGAATTATAAGGTTCTGTCTGCGTTCTGAATGATTTTGAGATATTGAGCTTCAAAGTTTTTGCATTCCATAGCAAACAGCATGTGTGTAACATTTGTTTTTGTTTTTAAATAAAAGGTCTTAATGTAAACAACTTATAAAAAACATCCCATAATGTAAATAAGTTGTCATTTATTAAGAATATGTCAATAACTCAATTTTGACAAAAATGTCAGACAGAACCTTATAATTGTAAGGTGACGATTTAACCAGTTGCTAAGACAGACCAGTCTATTGACATTATCGGGGACAACACACACACGCACGCACGCACGCACACACACACACACAGAGAGTGTCGCAGATGAAAGGTAGTATGTCGCCTCTATGATCGCACGTCGACCACAACAGGAAATGAAAAAAAAAACTGCACCTGCGATAAATGCGTTAATTTTTTTTAACGCGTTAAATATTTCAAATTAATCACGTGCGTTAACGCGCTAATATTGACAGCCCTAATATATATATATATATATATATAAACAGTATGAAAACACTAGAAACTTTAATAGAAACTTAAGTATGTGATGCAAACATTCCTAGCTATACTAACCAAATCCATTCTCTTCACTGCCCAGGCCCGTGTCATCACTTACAGAGGAATCACTGTCCTGAAACACAGACACCTGGTGATGTTATGCTGGAGAGCACAGTGTGCTGTATAAAAATGTTGTGGTCCAATGATAGTTTGTGAGGAAACTAAAGAGGGGATTGTAAACTGATGAAAAGTAATCATACTGAATGTAAAATTTATATTTGTGGCTACTCAATGAATGCAAAAATTCTTCAACTGCAATTTTGTGATACAAAGATTGAAACTGTTAAGCATCTTTATAGAGTGAAGAAGGGCACTGTGTTACATACATTCATTTACAGTGTTTTCAGCATCAAAACACCTTCACTGTAAAAAAACTTCTTGCATACTCATTCTTTGTACATTTTGGGAACATTCACACAACTCTCAACATTGCCCTGCGTATTTTACAGAATTCAGTTTCCCCACAAAAAAGCTTGAAGATTTGAAAGTGTAGAATTTAATAAATGTTATATTTAACATTTAGTATTGTACCTTGCAGTATAACAAATAATTATCAGGCATATAAATATCTTTACATTTTAAACATTAAAAATTAAACAACTGCTAAACAACACAATAAGAATTTGGTGTCTAATATCATGTCCTAACTACACGACTCAATCCTGTGAAATTTGCTAAAACCTTTTCCATGTCTTAGCTATCAGAGACATTAGAATTTAAAAACTAAGGCCCAATCCCCATTTTATTTTTGTACCCCTTCCCCTTCCTCTTGGCCTTTAAAACGAGTGTGAAAGGGAAGGGCTTCAAAATGTACCTGTAAGAATTGGGACAGCACTACAGCACCTGCACACGTCATCATATGTCATTGTGATCTCTTGCTTCATATGAGATCAGACAATCGTGACTGCTGTAGTTATTCCAGTTGTGTTATTTTTTAGTATTTATCTTTAGTAAATTACTGACGGCATATATTATGTTATCATAACGATCTAATGTGACAGTAAGATTGTAACTATACTGCGCATTTACACTGTGGCCATATTCATCTGTAAACACACAAAAAACAACATTGACATTATAGCAGACACTGTAAAAAGCTCATTCTCAGCCACTAGACTTTTCTGACAGGGTATTCGAGCGTCAGAATGTTGTGGGACTGCTGTACAGGAGTTATTATTATGTATTATAGATCGCAAAATTTAGCGTTTTTTATTTTAGCGTTTTTTTTTAAGCATGACGGTAAAACACAAACGCGGTTATGAATATATTGAAGCATGTGTTTGTTGTAAAAATTCGTAATAATGACAAAAATACTAATTTGTGGATCTCCTTCTGGGTGCAGTGAAACTGCCGTTGTGGCAGGTGTATTCTGGGAAATTTTCTTACCCCTTTGGTTTTGAGTGTGGTCCTGAAAAATCTTCGTTCGAAGGGCTATCTACCCCTTCCTCTTAGCCCTATGCCTTCAAGCTAAAGAGAATTGGGACACCCCTACACCTTCACGGAAACGCACAAAACAAGGGGTAGGGGTAAGGGGAAGGGCTAAGGGGTAGTTGGGAATTGGGATTGGGTCTTAGTATCTATTTCTGCGACATAGTAGCTGAAACAACAGCATAACTACTATGACAACGATCACCTCAGGTGATAATTATTTAATTTAGCTCTGTTAAATGTTACCAGTGTAAGTTTGAATACCATTTTACATTAGATTCATTGTCATACTGAAAGCGCCAACTGTGTAACTCAGAACTTGAAATGCTTAATATTTATTAATTAGATTATAAACCTGTACATATCATTGGTAGTGCACCATTCAGCCTTTTTGAATGGCTCTGATATTTAAATGTTTCTGTCGTGTTGCGTCTGGTGCAGACAGACAAATTGCTTGTCGCTAGAATCTTGTCGTATCGCATGCTGTCAGAACATATTATTAAGCCCTGTTTGGAAAGTCCTGCTATAACTGATGGACAAAAGTCAAGGTACTCAATGTGAAATGAAGAATAGGATGTGTTCCTATTGGCATGTGTTCTATATGTGCCTCATCTCACCTTGGGACTTGCAGCTGAAGGGATTTTGCCACTGCTGGTGTTGCTGAGTGTCCTGTGCATCTCTCTCTTCACCAGCGTTAGGTAGTATCCTGTACCAAGACGTGCTTTGAGGAACAGTGGCGTTCCACAGCAGCACAGTTTTCCCTGGGAAATGATTGCGATGCGATCACCGAGGAGATCAGCCTCGTCCATGTAATGTGTGGACAGAATGATGGTGCGGCCTAAAACGCAAAAGCGTTTAAGTCTGACAATAGAAACCAGTAGATTTACAGTCATTTTGCATAAGGTAAAACAATAAAAGACCTTCACGGTATTTAAGCAAAAGGTCCCAAATCCCACGGCGCGAGTAAGGGTCCACACCAGCTGTTGGCTCATCCAAAACCACAACCTTTGACCCACCTATAAAAGCGATTGCTACTGACAGTTTCCTCTGCATGCCACCTGCCAAGAAAGACAAAATACATCCGATAAAAGGCTGGAGGTTACAGTTGAGAAAACGTCAAGAGATTTCCAACCATTGAAAGGATCTGAAATAGATTCTTGACTGGACCACAAAACCTTAAGTCAATTTTTTTTAATCTGAGATATACATAATCTGAAAGTTTATATACAACTATTGACTGTGCAACTATTGGCTAATATGGAATCTAAAAGTCTAAATATTGAGAAATTTGTCTTTAAGTTTGTCCAAATTAAGCTCTTAGCAATGCATATTATTCATCAAAAGTTAAGTTTTGATCAATTTCAGTAGTAAGTGTACAACAATATCTTCATGGAACATGGTCTTTACTTAATACCCAAATGATTTTTGGCATAAAATTTTTTTATTATGACCCATGCAATGTATTTTTGGTTATTGCCAAAATATATCCATGCAACACAAGACTGCTTTTGTGCTCCAGGGTCACATTTTTCATAATACCTGAAAGGTTTTTGGTCTGCTCAAATCGTTTGTGTTGTAAGCCCACATCCTCCAGAAGGGAATTCATCTCTTTGTTCACTTCCTCCAAGCTCATGCCCTTCATTCGACCATAAAACCACACATGCTCCTCCACTGTAAGTCTTAAACAGCATACAAGAGAATACCAATCATGTTAAACATAGAACTAAGTATAGAAATGGTAATACAAAATACTATTACAATTACAATAAAAAAAACTGCAGTGGTACCATGTAAATAATGTTGTTTTTATATACTATATTATATTATATTATATTATATTATATTATATTATATTATATTATATTATATTATATTATATTATATTATATTATATTATATTATATTATATTATATTATATTATATTATGCTTTTATTAAATTAAAAGAGTTAAAAAGCTAAAAATAAGACAATAATATAAGTCACTTTAAATAATCAGAAAAGGTATAAGATATAACAACACCAACATCAGTGGATATATAAGTAAAATTGCCAAAGTACATGTAAAATTATCATGATAGCACTTTTATTGCTTATAGCCCTCTGGTGGCCTACATGTCAAAGAGGACATTGTGCTGGGGACAAACACCCAGAGTCCTGCGAATGATGTCCATATCTGAGCGAATGTCCATTCCCTTCACGTATATCGTACCAGCCGTGGGAGGAAACAGTCCTGTTAGAATTGACCTGTGAGTCAAATCATGACATATTGAATGAGTTGCAGTAGTAAGATTGTCAAGTAGTTAATCATTTAATAAAAATGTATTCATAAATATTTGTTATGACTCATTTTTAACTCTCACATTGTGGTTGTCTTGCCAGCTCCATTGTGACCCAGAAAAGATGTTATTTGGCCCTCGTAGAACTTTATGTTAAGATGATTAACAGCAAGCTTGGCCCCCTTTTTATAAATCTTCACTAAGTTTCTTATAGAAACTCCCAGAATGAGATTTGTTGGTTCAGCTTCAATCCGGGCTGCAATTAGGGATTGGAATTATTGTAAACATTAAATCAAAAACATGATCCACAAATTTAATCGCACAACAGTATCAATTGAAATATTCTGAGCAAAAACACCGCTGTATAACAAACAAAGGGTCATTTATTGTTTTATGCTCTTACCATCTTGTTCCTCTCTAGGTGCTGGAGGAATGGGTAACCCCAACTCTAACGGAACCCCACCCCAGTAATTCAGCTGGAAGATAAAATACCAAGGTCTGGGAATCCCATACTGCCCTGGAAAACAATAACATTGCACAATTTTTACACACAGGCTAATTCAACCATTGCAACAGGCATGAACATATGCAGCGTGTAAAAAAGTATTGAACACATCACCATTTTACTCTGAAAACATATTTCTATAGCTTCTGTTGAATTGAAATCTTCACCAGATAACAACCAAAGTAATCCATCCATACATACATACATACATACAAAAAAAAAGAATTAGTTTAGAAATGAAGTTATGTGTAATAAAATGAAACGATGCTAGGTACAAGTATTGAACACATGAAGAAAACAGGTGTAAAACAGGCAGTGAAAGCCCAGACAGCAGCTGAAATTTCTAAATAGATATTCATCAGAGTAACCCCTCATCAGTGTAAATTAATATTCACTGCTTTAGTCCCGACACCTACATGACCAGTTAATGAAGATGAAACCAGGGTGGACATTTCAGCAAGACAATAACCCCAAACAAAGGCAAGGAAAACTCTCAACAGCTTCCAGAAAATAAAATAAAGCTGGTGGAATGGCCAAGCCAATAACCTGATCTGAATCCACTAGAACTAAAGATTAGAGTTCCTATACAAGATCAACAGAACGGTCCAGAATTTTTGACTTTGTTGAAGTTTGGGAAAAACAAAAATCACACCTGAGCAATGCATCTTGGTCATTTTTATGTCAACAGCTTCTTTACAAGAATATTTACCAGGAAAAATCATGTTGTGACCAATACTTATTTTACCCTACTGTAAGTTTTATAACCTGATGAAAATTAGTTTGACATAACAATAAAGTACAGTTAGGGTGACTGTATCAGACAAACATTATCAATTTTAACTGAGCATACAAACAAAACCTGAGCCAAAAATGTAGATATTTACCTCATTTAATTTTTTAAATAAGTTTGTCATTGTTTTGTTAGTAAGGTAAACATTTAATTGTGAAAAACTAGACCTTTATTAAATATTTATTTATTTCTTGCATAATATATAAATTGATTTGTACATAATTTTCTTTTCTAATAACCATAAACCTTGATTATGCCAACCAAAAGCTAAGTAGTATATTGTGAGTAGATTTATATATAAAATGCTTTTGAACTTTATACTTATTAGTGTATTTATGATCAAAATTATCACAGTTTCCACAAAAATATAAAGAAAATAAGGTAACACTTTATTTTGATGGTCCATTTGAGTATTAGTAGACTGTCTGCTTAATATCTGTTGATACTGACATTTAACAGTCCTTCAACAGACATTTAACTGACTATAAGAAACTTTGCAAGTACATGTCAACTTACACTAACCCTAACCCCAACCTTAACCCTAACCCCAACCTAGTTAGTTAGTTGCAATGTAACTTAAATTGGATCATCAAAATAAAGTGTGACCGAAAATAAACTCTTTTGACCATTGATACATTCTCGCAAATTAGAATGATTGCTGAAGAATCACAATATTGAACACTACAAAAATTATTCTTTGCTAAAACAGGAATAAATGACATGTATGTGTATAATAAAATGTAAAAAAAAAATCACAATATTAATATTTTACTTTTATTTTTGTAAATGAATCCAGGCTTAATGAGCATTAGAGCATTACTTCTTTTCAAAATACAAACAAAATCCTACCAACACAAATCCTTGAATCCCCCAAATCCACTTTAAGACATTAAAAAAGCACAACTGGAATTATATATGTCTCATTTTGCAATTTCTCACAGGAAGATGCTTTACCTGGAAAGACAGCTTCAATGTACCAAGTGGCCAGTGCATAGATTAGAGCATCTGCATACAGCATCATGATGGAGGTGTTGAAGCTGTAGGTGTCTCCCTCCATGGGGCTGGATTTCAAGTTAAACCACTGGATCCCCACACCCTGCTCTTCATACTGAGAGAAATACTCACAGCCAAAACCAAAGGCCACTGGAGACAGGAAGCTCTAAAAGTAAACGAGCCATTCATTTAGACATCGGTATTGCAGGATTTATTCAGATGGTGATTCCCTGTTTTCACTTTCTAACACTCTTCAGGTCAAAATTATTAGCCCTCCCATGATTTATTTTCTTTTTCAAATATTTCCCAAATGATGCTTAACAGAGCAAGGAATTTTTCACAGTATTTCCTATCATATTTTTTCTTCTGGTTAAAGTCTTATTTGTTTTGGCTAAAATAAAAGCAGTATATAATAATAATAATAATAATAATAATAAAACATTTTTAAAGTCAATGTTATTAGCCCCATTAAGCAATAATTATCTACAGAATAAACCATACTTATACAATATTTTGCCTAATTACCCTAACTAGCCTAATAGCCAAGTTAAATCTTTAAATGTCACTTTAAGGCAAGGCAAGGCAAGTTTATTTATATAGCACATTTCACACACTGTGGCAATTCAAAGTGCTTTACACAAACAAGAATAAAAAGACAAGTGTAAGAAAATAAAAAAACTAATAATAATAGAGATTAAAAACAAATAAAAATGTGTTAAAACAGCTTATAAACGAATGAAAAGAAAATAAAGACACAATAGTGCGATCTGTCGGACATGGCACAGTGCTCATTCAATAAAGGCACAGCTAAACAGATGTGTTTTCAGTCTTGATATGAATGTGCCTAATGTTGGAGCACATCTGATCATTTCTGAAAGCCGATTCAACCTGCTTTGAATGAACTCTTGGGAGTTTCTAGTTTATATGATCCTAGAAATCTGAGTGCTCTATTAGGTTTGTATTCAGTGAGCATATCTGTAATGTATTGAGGTCCTAGGCCATTTAGTGATTTATAGACATAGTAATACTTTAAAATCTGTTCTGAATGTAACCGGGAGCCAGTGTAAAGACCTGAGGACAGGTGTGATGGGCTCTGATTTCCTAGTTCTGGTCAGAATCCTGGCAGCAGCGTTCTGGATGAGCTGCAACTGTCTGACTATCTTTTTGGGAAGGCCGGTGAGGAGGCCGTTACAGTAATCCACCCTGCTGCTGATAAAAACATGAACAAGTTTCTCTAAGTCTTCACTGGAAACAAAGCATCTGATTCTTGCAATGTTTTTGAGATGATAGTATGCTGATTTACTAACTGCTTTGACATGACTATTGAAACTCAGATCTGACTCCAGAGTTACACCAAGATTCTTGACCCTATTTTTTGTTGTTTGACCCTTAGATCCAAGGTACGCATTCACCTTGAGAACCTCATCTCTGTTCCCAAACGCAATGACTTCAGTTTTCTCTTTGTTTAACTGAAGAAAGTTTTGGCACATCCAACTGTTCATTTCATCAATGCATTGGCAGAGGGTGTCAATAGGGCTGTAGTCATTAGGCAGTAAGGCTAAGTAGATCTGAGTGTCATCAGCATAGCTGTGGTAGGAAATTTGGTTCTTCTCATTATTTGGCTCAGAGGGAGCATATGAAGGTTGAACAGGAGAGGTGCCACAATTGAGCCTTGTGGGACTCCACATGTCATGGGTGTCCACCTTGACCTATGGTCACCTATACTGACATAGTAACCTCTCCCTTCAAGATAAGATCTGAACCATTTGAGGACCGTTTTTATTTAAGCTGAATACTAGCATTTTGAAAAATATTTGGTAAAATATTATGTACTGTCATCATGGCAAAGATAAAAGAATTCAGTTATTAGATATGAGTTATTAAAACTATTATGTTTAGAAATGTGTTAACCTCTTTCTGTTAAACAGAAATTGGGGGGGAATATATATACAGGAGGGCTAATAATTCTGACTTCAACTGTATATATGATCTGTGCGGAAGAGTCAAGCCAGCAGAGGAAAAATCTCACCGCTAAGATCCTGTGTGTGCTGGTCAGATATTCCCTCCAGGCCACACACAGCACATACGGCAGGTAAAGTGTGAAGTAAATGAGTCCTCCGCACGCTGCTGCCAGGTTAGCACGTGAGAAGAATGTGCTGATGAGGAAGCAAAGCATGATGGTGGCTGTAGCAAACGCAGCCAGGAAGAAGAACACAACAGCCGGGTCACTGTAGGGTAAAATATCTCCCCACTGCAAGAGACAGCAGAGACAGAACGCTTAATACATCTTTTGACAAATTTAAAAACAATTATGAGGACCAATAGCACTTTATGTTATGTATGTTTCCAGCATTTTACAAGTGTGAGAAATTACATACCTGCATACATACTTTATCATATTATATCAGATGCAATTTGTTTTAGCGCTGTATAGTATATTAGTATAATATGTTGGATGTTTGCCCCAAGCAGTGGCGTAGTGGTAGGGCATGCAGGGCATGCACTGCGGGGGGGGCCCGCGAGGTGGGGGGCCATTTTGGTAATTTTTTTATGCCAACTGATGCTAACCAACTGATAAAAAATGACCATAAAAAAAACAAAAAAACTCCCCTTTCTTTAGGGGTTCAGTGCCTGCGCTAGCAGCATAAACAACAATACCATCCACATTCTGCCATTAGAATAGATTGTTTTGTTTTATTTATTTCTATTGTTTGGACGCCGCCCG
>CAIGQZ010031698.1:6730085-6746845 GCA_903798205.1 Danio tinwini | reverse complement strand
ATATATATATATAAAGTGTTTCAGTGTTATTCCAGTAATATACACGTGAATTATAGTATATATGGACATGTACATGTATTTATTTTTAGTTGTAGTGTGTTAGTAATTTTAGTAGTTTAAAGGGCTATGAAACCCTCCTCTTTTGGTCAAAGACTATTGACCTTATTCTTCAATGCGGAAGTGCGCTCGTTTTTGCGATTGTTTTAGAACTTCCGATTCAGTCGCCTATGGGAGAAATGACTAGGAATAATAAACGCTAAAAATGGTCAAACTACTCGCTCTACAAACAAGTGTTTGCATGATTATACAGACAAAATAGAATAATATAATAAGAAAACATCAGTTTGCAACATCAAGCAGCAGAACGAGCTGTTTTTAACGTCTAAAAATGAATGGAAGTGAATGAGACCGGAAGTCTCGAGCAAAAACGATTTAAATGGCTGTGCCCGCTCGTATGCGGAGAATAAGGTGAATAGAATACAGAGGACGTGTCACTCGTATCTTTTTGAATGAGAAAAGTGTAACTGTCAATATGGTGAATAAAGCCCCTCCTACTAGTACAGGAGCCAATCATCAAACGCTATATGGTGAATAAAGCCCGCCTTCTAGTACAGGAGCCAATCATTGATCGCTATAGCCTGACAATATTTTGGGGGAGGGGCTCGAACCAGACATGAGTTTCTGCAGATTTCATGTAATTTGCACGTTTAGAAATGAAACTACAGATACAGTTGTAGTTTAATTTTATTGGTGGTTCCTAATATGTAATGTAATTGTAAGCTTGGCAAGCAGTTTTGGAGAATTTGATGTTTCCCCATTCAAACAGAATGTCTGAGCATACTAAGAGGTGTTTCAAAGATGGTGTCCGAGTGAAAAGACTTGCCTTAAAGGGACTTTGTTTCGGTTAAAGTAAATTTAATATCCTGCTACATTTGTTATTCGTAATTTCATACACACATAACCACAATTTGTTATATCATCATAAAGATAATCGTGTTTATATAAACACTATGCACTAGGAGGACTTCTCTCCTCCTGAGACCCCGGGTCTGAATGCAGACACAGTGGATAGCAGTGCAGCAGGTCTCTTTCCCTGTCAATTCCAACCATTAGCCCTGCTGGTGATCTGGAGGATTTTAAGCACAGGTGAACACAGCAGCACAGATATAGGCGATGTGTCTAAGTGGTAACGAACTCCACTGATAAAAGTCAAAGTCCGCCATTCTCTAATTCTTGTACAGCTCTCTTGACAAAAATGCTTGCTGCAAACCAACAGCTTTGCTGTATCAGCCCTGACATAATCATGAGGAAAAACATGCAACAAACCCTGTGGATCATGGAAACAAACACATACTACCCGTGCCGTGCGCATATGCGGTCTCACCCAGTCATTGGGTCTCACAGCTTGGCACGTCTGCCTTGCCTTCAGAAAGCACGTGCTCTCATGAATAATTAAGAAGCGGGGTCTTCTCATAGGATAAAAAAACTCCACCATAAATAATTATGAGAAACCGACGTGTCATCACTCCACTAGCAGATTCGCGCTGCATTACCGATTTTGATCCACCCGAAAATCATTTTAAACCCAGAAGATGAAATTAGCTGACAAAAGCCAAATTATCCAGTTTTCCACACAATTACAGCTGACAGGTGCTAACTTTGTCTTAACTGATGCTCAACACACACAAATCTGTTAAAACTTAAAAAAAAATACTCCAGGTGACGTGAACCTTTAAGTAAATGCTTTAAAGTTTGACATACAGTATATATTAAGGAGAGAGTTTGCCCCCTAAAAATCTTAGCATTTACCCACCTAGTTCCAAATCTATTTGAGCTTGTTTCTTCTGTTGAACACAGAAGAAGTTATTTTGAGAAATGTTGAAAACGGGCAACCATTGACTTCCATAGCATTCCATAGTATACTGCAGATGTCAATGGTTCATGGTTTTTAACATTCTTCAAAACATCTGCAAATGAAAAAATATATTTGCAATCACTTGAGGGTGATTAATTTTTTATTTTTGGGGTAAACAACCCTTTTTTAAGTTTGTAGGATAAGGACGTAAATGTGCAGTTGAAGAATTATTAGCCCTCCTTGAATTATTAGCCCCCCTTTATATTTTTCCCCCAATTTCCGTTTATCGTAAAGAAGATTTTTCTCAACACATTTCTAAACATAATAGTTTTAATAACTTTTATCTTTGCCATAATAACAGTACATTATATTTTACTAGATATTTTCAAGAGTATGCAGCTTAAAGTGCAATTTAAAGGCTTAACTAGGTTAAATAAGCAAGTTAGTTGACTAGGCCAATCATTGTATAACAGTGGTTTGTTCTGTAGACATTTACTAGTAATATTAGCTAGTAATATTGCTAGTAATAGTAGTGTTAGCGGGTAATAGCAGCTAGTAATATTAACCTTAAATGTTGTTGTTTTTTTATTTAAACTTTTATTAAACAGTATAAAATAAATAATCTTGTATTCTCTTGTATTTGTTATATGGTGGAGTAGAGAATGTGTTGGACTACCACACCAAACATTTGTTTTTAATTTTGGTCTATCTGGCAAAGAAATGTATACTTTTATTGTGGTCATCTCCTCAGGTTCCCTCCATTAAAATGTGGTCGTCTCAAGTATGTGGCTTATTTCCACTTGAGAAACTCACCTATGATATACATTAAAAGTCAAATGACTTCTGGCAGCTATGGACACCTCTTTGGCATTACATCAATAATTTCTCCTGATTTTCTATTCTATGGTATATATTTTTTTCTCCTAGCTTGACTGTATTATCCTGTTTGCTTGTTTGTATATTTCCCTCTTTTTTGTATCTTTTTCTTTCCCACTGTATGACCGAGACTGTATTTGTATGTGCTGATGTATCAGAATAACCAATGACTAATATAAAAAAATAGGTAAATAAAAAAAATATATATTTTATTCTAGCCGAATTAAAACAAATAATATTTTCTCTAGAAGAAAAAATATTATAAGAAATACTGTGAAAATGTCCTTGCTCTGTTAAACATAATTTGGGAAATATTTGAAAAAGAAAAAAAATTATTCACAGGAGGGACGAGTCTTTGCTAAGGTCCAGCATTCTCCAGCCTCCGGCACCTAGACTCCAGCTCTGCACAAGACGTTTGGCCATAGGAGAAATGGTCGTGCCCAACTGAGCCTGGTTTCTCTTGAGGTTTTTAAATTCTTCATGTTCGCCAATTGGTAAAGTTTTTTTTCTCGCCGCTGTCGCCACTGGTTTGCATGGTTCGGGATCTGTAGAGCTGCGCATCGATGGAATTGCTCAGTGTTTGAACTCTCAGTAGTGATTATTAACCCACACTGAACTGAGCTAAACTGAACTGAACTTAAACACTAAAAACTGAACTGACACGGTTTCAGTTTACTATAATCTTCTATGTGAAGCTGCTTTGACACAATCTACATTGTAAAAGCGCGTAGAAATAAAGGTGAATTGAGGGCTAATAATTTTGACTTCAACTGTGTATGTAAAAATAAAGTACATCCTACACCACGTCCCTTCCCAGTTTCTTTGCACAAATACCAGGTGAAAATAAACAGGTTGAGTACCTTTGTGAGTTCTGAGAGAGTGGTGAAGGTGTTGTTTAAATCCTGGTACAGATCAAACCATGTCAGCTGAGCTCCATCCTTACGAGGTATATCTGGGTCCTGCGTTGAGAGAAACCGGGCAATACGAGAGGCCGTCCAAGAGGTGTTTTCCAGACGCATGTTCACGATTACAGCCACCTCAGGCCTTCTCAGAAGATCCTGCAGAAGCCGAATTTCCACACTGCTCTCCATGAATGTTTTGATTCCGGGTCCGACCTCCTGCCAAGCCTCCTGAACATCTTTCAATATCTCAAAGTCCTGAAACGTTTTGTTTACCTGGAGGAACAGGAAGAGGGTCAGAGGTCATCACATTTTTACAAAGAGAATGACCAGAATGGGGCAGTACCTCTGACATGATTGTACGGGTGATTGGCGTGTCTGGTGTGTACAGCAGCTTTCCAATGAACAGTGGTTTGATGCCACGCCACACAATACGCGACAAAGGGTTCGACTCCAGATTTTGGATTAAGTTTTCACAGAATGAAGCTGAAAGACAAAATAAATCATGCCATGTAAAGATTTTAAAAAGTTGTTAGGGTATAGGGTATAACTATAAGGAAACAGGAATCTGCTTTGACCTTATATCAAGCAACTACTTCATTTACTTGTGCATTTTTGATATCTTACTGGTGCGATTGTCATTTCCAAGACTTGTCTCCTCTGACGCGTTTCTGCCCAGGAAGGATTTGATGTCCTGATCTTCATACCAGTTAAATGAAGGGATTCTCTCTCCTCCTGCTTCTGGGTGTCCACACATGATTCTGGAGAAGGCACGAAAGCTCTCGCGTGGCAGTGCTGAGCGGTTTTCAGGTGTTAGAAGCCTCATCTCTGAGTTCAGCTCTGAGAAACTGGACAGAGAAGAGATCTGAGGAAGAAAAGAAGAAAGAGATCTGGGTGTATTAAAGATGTTAAAGACTGGATGACCAACAATTTTCTTCTGTTAAATTCAGACAAAACAGAACTATAACTCATTGGGCCTAAATCCTGTACACAGCGGATCTCACAACTCAACCTACAATTAGACGGATACAAAGTTAGCTCTACTATAAAAGATCTGGGTGTCATATTAGACAGCAATTTAACTTTTGAAAATCATATCTCTCATGTCACAAAAATGGCTTTCTTTCATCTGAGAAATATCACTAAGATACGAAGTATGCTATCCATATCAGATGCAGAAAAGCTAGTTCATGCTTTTATGACTTCTAGGCTGGATTACTATAATGCTGTGCTCGCTGGTTGCCCAGCATCCTCTATTCACAAACTTCAGCTAGTACAAAATGCAGCTGCCAGAGTTCTTACCAGCTCTAGAAAATTTGATCATATCACCCCAATTTTATCCTCTTTACACTGGCTGCCTGTTAAGTTTTGTATTGATTTAAAAATATTACTTCTTACCTATAAAGCTTTAAATAATCTAGCTCCTGTTTATCTAACCGCTCTTTAAGATCTCAAAACTCAGGGCTTCTAGTAGTACTTAGAATAGCAAAGTCGAGTAAAGGAGGTCAAGCCTTCTCATTTATGGTTCCTAAACTCGAGGCTCAGACACACTCTTGCAGTTCAAAACTAGATTAAAGACCTATCTTTTTAGTAAAGCATACACTCAATGCATCACATAGTGGTATGATGCATGAATGTGCTCCACGCATCTCATTTATATACACTATGAACAGCAGCTGCGCAGTTATTCACTTTATTCTCTATTTCCATCTGGGGATACTCATCCCGAGAACCCCAGAGATTATGCAGTGCCACTGATGCAATCGAAGACCTGTGAAGAAACGATCCCAAGGTTTCACAATCCTGGACTAGGCCGTTTCCTGAGTAGCAGCTGTGGTGGTCATGGAGGAGTGGAGAGCACGCGTCTGACTCCTGTGTCCTCCAGGGACAGCCGAGTCTTTGCTGAAATTCAGCGTTTTCAGCTTCCGGCACCTAGACTGCAGCTCTGCACAAGACATTTGGCCATAGGAGAAATGGTCGTGCCCAACAGAGGTGTGCATTGATGGAGTACTCTTCAGTGTTTGGACTCTCAGCAGTGAATATAAAACCACACTGACCTGAACTGAACTTAAACCCTGGAAACTAAACTGACACTTTCAATTCACTAGAATCTTCTATGTGAAGCTGCTTTGACACAATCCACATTATAAAAGCGATATACAAATAAAGATGAATTGAATTGAAAAAGAAGAATCAAATTGATTGGTATGACGTGACAAAATGACCATGTTTGCATCATCATATCTTTAATGTATCATGTATAATCATCAAAATCTAAATGGTTATTACATTTTTAATAAAATAATAATTTCAAGATTTTTTTTATAGGCATTGTTGCCTCACAGTAAGGTCGCTAGACCAGGAGGCCTTTCTGTGAGAAGTTTGCATCTTCTCCTCGACACTGACATTTACCTTGCTATAACAGGACTAATTCTTAATTCATTTTTCATAGGTTTTATCTGTATGGTGTGCCACGCAGTTTAATATAGAAAACAAAGGCATTATTAATGTTTTAAAAGTACAGTAACAGGGACATTTTAGCATTAAACCCAAAAATTTAAATTGTTATTAATTACTCACACTCATGTCGTTCCAAACGCATCACCTTTTTGTTTGTCTTTGTAACAAAAACATAAAGATATCTTCCACAGACACAGCAACGATAACGACCAAGTCCCGAAAAACATCCTCAAACAGACTATATGCCTTCAATGGTTAAATCGGAATATTATCAAGCTATGAGAATACTTTTGTGCGTACATAAAACAAAAATAAGGTCTCTATTTAATAGTTTCGTCTCCCCAGTGTCAGTAAAAAGTGGGCATTCACGAGAGCACTGTGCTCTTTATGAGTATAGCGTTCTGTCACGTTGCTGACGTATACCTCGGAATCGCTTGTGCTTTTTCCTAACACAACCTTTTTAAAGTCACACGTGAGCACTTGGGGTAAAACCTCAGTGCAGAGCTGTAGAACATGTGCCCTATACTGACACTGAGAAGAAAAAAACTGTTGTATAAAGATGTTGTTTTATTTTATGTGTGGACAAATGTATTCTAGCAGCTTGATAAAACTCTGATTGAACCACTGAAACCACATGAACTGTTTTGAGGATGTTTTTCAAAGCTTTTCTGGTAAGTCAGGACCATTGCCATTTATGGAGGATAAGGGAGCTCTCTGATATCATCCAAAATATTTAAATATAATTTGGGTTTTAAAGATGAACAAAGGTTTTGGAAGTTTGGAATGACCTGAGGGTGAGTGATTATTGACAGAACATTTTATCTTTGGGTCAGCTAACACTTTAACAGATCCACAAACTGCTTACATCATCCATAATTGATGCTAGTTCCTGAGAAGCAGAAGACACAGCCCGACTCATGATCCGGAAATCAGCCGCATTTGCCTGCAGTCTGTCTCTCTGAAATTAGCAATAAAAACCAATATTTTAAGAATTAAAACACAATTAAATTAACAACATAGAGAAGTTAATGATGACCATACAGATGGGGGCTACTGACAAGATTATTTTTAAATTGTATCAGAGACTGTACAGAGTGTATCAGAGTTGTATCAGAGACTTATCACTCATATAATTATTTTGCATTTAAAGAATGACAGATGAACAGTAGAACTGGATTTGCTGAGGCACACAGAGTAACTAACTCAAACACATGGAGAACATTTTATTGGAAAATCGTTGCAGGATATTTCTGCACTCTGAAGCACCGTGAAATAGTGAATCATTTTGAGAATGAACTGATTCGGATGAGGTAAAGGGCTGCTATTTTACCCCTTTTACAAGATGTAAGATAAGCCTTTGGTGTCTCCAGAATGTGTCTGTAAAGTTTCAGATCAAAATAACCATCAGATTATTTATTAAACACCGCAGACTATGCCCATTTTGGTATCTGAGGACTGTTTTTGAAGCCTGTGCCTTTAAATGCAAATGAGCTGTTTCTCCCCGCCCACTGTTCCCACATGCGTTACATAAGATAAACAGCAGTCAGTGATAGAGGCAGGCACGGATGAAGCAGAAATCCAGCTCATTAGTCCAAAAAATTAAGCATGTTTATTTGATGTATTTGTGGTGGAGTTTATTCAAGCCTTTTTGTAAAGATGAGTCACACACAAATGCTGTTACAACGTTTGCAGTACACACACTTGCACGAGTTTAAAGGGCCACGAAACCCCCCTGTCTCAGCAGGGAGTTTTTACACCTCTAGTTTGAAAAAAGTCAGGAAAGTGGGCGTGTCCAGCTCTGGGAGTGTGAGAGTGTCGAGGGAGGGAAAGAGGGAAGGAGTTGCAAAGAAGGGAGTTTCCATTTGGGCACGCGCTAGCAAAACAAACACACAGACGCAAGAGAGAGAGAGACAGTGACTGTGTTTACATGGACATCAGTAATTGAATTATTTGCCAAACTACTAATTTGTCAACTTTAACTACAGTTTGGCACTTTCACTTTCATTCAGGAATATTTCCTGCATGTCCCCCGTGAGAGGACCTGCTGGAGAGTGGAGTTTTAATAAAATGTTTGATACCCAACGGCGTAAAAAAAAACTCCGCATTTCTCTGTAACTTAGATGCACTCGGTAGGTAGCGTCAGAAAGCCGTGTGTGTATAGACTATCCTGTCACAAAATGCGGCGAAAATCCTACACGACAGTAATAGCTTGATTGTAGTGTTTACATGTTTACATTTGGAGAGCAGCATTTACAGCGGATCTTTCAGTCTATAATATTGTACTATAATATTGCAGTTATATTAACAAACTGTAAACTTTGTAACTAAATCATTTTGACTATGGTATGTCTTTAAAAACTGAAAGAGCACTGCTGACGATACGAACTAACTTTGCCATCTGAATGAACAAACAAAGGGCACTGATCACACACACACTTACCAAATCTGTAGGCACAGGAAAGTTAAACTTAAGTTGTGTCTTTTTTAAAAGGAGACGATTGGCAAATCCTAGTTTCATCATTTCCAGATGTGAAAAGCTCTCGGATAAAAAAAATGTTCCTTACAAACGCATTTCTGTCACGTGCACTGTAATCCACACGTGAGTCCAGCTGCGCTCTCATAGCGGGGAAATGAAAACAAAACCTTTGTTGCAGCACACTAATAAACGCAGCACATTAATAAATACAACACTGACGACCCATGTCTCCAAATTCTCGTTCTTCCACTTCTTTCGGCAACACAATGTGGCGTCTCTCTGTCGTCTGAACACTGTAACAGGTAAAACAGTCTTGAAGCTATCATGCATATTAATGAAGTTGCACCGCATACACAATAGAAGGAGCTGATTGGTTTGAACAAAGTCTTGCTCATGAATTAATGCCACACACTCAAAGACGTCACGATGCACTCGCAGGTACAGACATCCAGTCTACACGCTGGACTACACACAAGTATTTAATCGCCTTGAAGCAGCTTCAAAAATTCGGTTCAAACCGAAGAGAACGAATTCACTCAAAATAACACAAAAACAACCAATTTTTACTTTTTAGTGCAATAGATGTGTCCTAATAGTGTTTATAACAGCGTGGGACACATATATGACTGTCAACAGCTCAAAATGTGTTTTGGTGTTTCGGGACCCTTTAATGACATTATATGCGGCTCTAGTTATTCCAGCAGTTAAGAATTGCATATCGATTTTACTGTCTTCACTTTATTACAAACATGCTCTGTTTTAAAAATGTTTTAAACTAGTAAAATTCATTCTTGAGGTGCAGATGATCACAGAGAGCTGAACAGATCTTTTAATCCCCGTTTTTTTGCAAAAAAAAAATGTTCTGTGGACATGTGCATATGGGTTACTATGAAGACATGTTAATATACGCCTGCCAATCAATTTGGTGGGTGGGGAAAGCACACTCTTATGTCACGTTGCAGTGGGCCCAAGTGTGCCGCACGTCCCGTTTGAGAGATGCTCCCGGCCGTTAGATTGCCCCCTGGGGGCTGGCTGCAGTACAAGTCATGATGCCTCCCTTCCCCATTTTAATCAATGAGACTTGAGCCCATATAAAAAAAATTAATTACACTTGCAATAAAATGTCCCGAAAGATGGTTTTGGTCAATTGAGGCACTGGTTATCAAGCTGATATAGGTTCAGATTTAAATTTTTTGTAAAAAAAATTAAAAACGGGGCGTGTCATATAAAAACGGGGCGGGTCATCATGATTGACAGTTGTGATTGACAGCTTTTCTAAGCAGACCGTCGGAGCTTACGGAGGAGATTGAAGTACCAATGTTAGATTTCTGTGTTATTTTACCATGATAAAATTAGTTGTTTAGCAGTAAATTATACTTTCTGACATACAGGATCTGATGGATCACTGTTTATTTGGCTAAATGTGGGCTTTTGTTTGCTGATACACGCTGAACCATGTCAGGGAAAACAGGTGATCGTTATCTAGAAGTAATTCTTATTATGGGTCTGAAATAATAATTCGGAAGACTCCACATCTCCACATCAATCTCCTTTAACGTTAGTTGAACTTGATTTACAGGATGTTTCTGACATTTTGAGTTTTTGGCATACTGAGTTTAATCAGCTGAATTTGCTGCTTCAAAAATATGAAACAATCTAGAAACAGAATCGTATATAACAAATAGAGCTGTAAATGTTATATTACTTATTTATATACATCATTTAGCGTTGGCTTTTAATTTTAAAACACCTAATAAACATTAAAATGAATGTAAATTCCTCTTTGCCAGATATAATTAAGGCATTGAATAAACCAAATAAAAACAGAGGCAAAGAGAATTGAATAAACAATATACAAGCGATATTAGAGCAGCTGATAGACATCAGTTGTCGTATTAATACTGCTAAGTTTATTGTACAAATTGATAAGGATTATTTTATATAGTGCAGGGATGTGTAAATATCCTGTTGATATTTAGAAGTATTGCTGTATCTTTTGTTAATATAAACACAAGATTTTTCCCCCGTGGCAAATAACCGTCCATGATATTTTGGGACCTGTTAATTTTTGATTAAAAACAAAAACCTTTCTAAAAATGTTTGTGTTGTTTATGTGTTATTTTTCATATTTTACAAATGTTATTTCTACCCCTATGAAGATAATAAATACCAACAACACATTGTAAGAGAAATATTTCTGTGCTCCTATAGCTTATTTATTTTGCATGCAACATACGGACGGTCAAAAGACGGGGGACGTGGTTGATTTGACGTACAAGCGTTTGGTTGGAAGCTTGATTCCGTGGCTCCACCTCTGGCTCCAACAGGTAATCCCTTCTGCGCATGCCCAGGCTCCAATTTCAGTAGTTTTTTGCGACAGTTTGTGCCCGTCATGGAGCGTTTTGCTTTCAAAGCGTTCAATGGGAAAAGGCGCTGTCGCGTCATCCATATTTGGTGGGCCTCATTTAACATCCGAAAATTTTAAAAAGAGACTTATTGTCTTTATAGTACTCCAGTAAGACAGAGGACACACTATACCTACACGCATTTCTATCCAAACACCTTCCAAATGTTGATTTTGCTACATAGGGGCCCTTTAAAGTCTCTCGCAACACTAAACAAAATAAATACAGCACATTGGAGTGTAAACTCACTAACCGTAACAATCTTGCTGAAGTCCAGCTGTGAGAGGAAGCTTTGCTCTGCCTTTTGCATAATATCTGAGGGCACATCACACAGCGCTCCCTGCAGTCCAGGGAAAGAATCTCCTTCCTCAACGGTGAGGTAACGACTCAAGAGTGAAGCATTACAGACAATGTCAGACAGACGCACTCCTTCTCCTGCTAAGGTAACCTTGAGGACAAAAGAAGGACTTCAGAACTATTTTATAACTACTATTTGTGTATAGCTAACATGCTATAATCATGAATCTGTTCACAGTTGTGATGAAATGCAAGTAGTGACAGATCTATTCTTCCATATTGGCATGTAGATCTGAGTATAATGGATTATCAAAACAGATGATTGCATGGTAGGGACTTGGTTGTGTTAATTGCTTTTGAGATTGGATTTTGATTTGAGAGAGTACTCAAAATGATAGATGAATTCAAGCTAGTTGAGGTAAGGTTTAATCAGACTTAAGAATTGGCCCTTTGCAAAACCCAATCACTCTTCCAGTTGTACAAACCCTAACCTTAGCATGGTTTTAGAAAACTCAGCAAAGGTTGTTCCAAACATTTATGAGTTTTTTCTTTCTGTTGAACCCGCCAAAAAAGATGTTTTGAAAATATTGGAAACTGGTAACCATTGACATCCATAATTGGAAAAACAAATACAATGGAAGTCAATGGCTACTAGTTTCCAAGACTCCTTATTATATCTTCATTTGTGTTAACGCAAGAAATAAACTCAAACTGGTTTGGAACAAGTGGAGCGTGAGTAAATGATGACAGAATTTTCCTTTTTGGGTGAATCATCACTTTAAAACCCAAATTCCAAGTATTAAACCAATAGACATAAGTGAAATCATGTGGCTTATTGAAGAGATTTGTGGTGTAACTTTTCTGGAATTTTGAATTTGAAACCCACAGAGTTACATTTAAAAACTGTTGATTAAGTAGCTTTAGTACTAATAGTTAGCTGTAGTTGACAGTTTAGAGCAGGGGTCACCAATCTCGGTCCTGAAGGGCCGGTGTCCCTGCAGGGTTTAGCTCCAACTTGCCTAAACACACCTGCCTGGGTGTTTCAAGTATAACTAGTAAGACCTTGATTAGCTTGTTCAGGTGTGTTTGATTAGAGTTGGAGCTAAAATCTGCAGGACACCGGCCCTCCAGGAACAAGTTTGGTGACCCCTGGTTTAGAGTATGTATGTAGGCAAATTTGAGCTGCTAGTTGCGTAAATACGATTAATTAAAACAACTACAAAATAACTCAAAAGTTCACCATGAATATTCAAATATTTAATCATCTCTTTGCATCAGGACAATAAATAGATGTAAAACAGAATTGCATTCAGTCACATATCTCTGCTGCTGACAATACAATGCCTACGCTCATTCAGGACATCAGCTCAAACTCTAGGCTTCCAGAGGAGGATTATAAGTACTTCAGTAAGTGAGAAAAGTCTCTTACCACTTGGAGGTTCAGTCGTGCCCTCAGTAACTGCTCAACAAATGCTGAGGGGATGCTGGTGTTTGTCCGCAGGAAAGAGGAGAAGCTTTCATTGGCTCTGAGACACTCTCCCACTGAAAGATCTACAAAGTAAAAAAAAAAAAACAACAACAAAGAAATGTTACATTCTTTTCCAAGTGCAGTGTGCTTATATATTAAAGAGATAGGTAATCCTGCCATCATTTACTCAACCTTGACTTGTTCCAAACCTGTTTGAGCTTTTCTCTCTAGCCTATTTGCACTATAATGTTGCTGTAAAATCATTATAATCAGTGACATAAAATGGTCTTAACATGCCAATAATATCACTTAATGCTTTAAATTCTGTGATAATATATCGCACAACAAAAAAAAGTCAATATTCAGACTTTTTCTGTGGATTAACTTGCACGGAATAACTGTTCTCCTTGAGAAAAGCATTGTGTGTTTCCTTCCACTTATTCCCTTCTGTTTTATTAGGGTTTACCACAGCTGAATGAACCATTAATTACTCTGGCATCTTTCAGACATGGAGAGAAGAAGCAAACGCAGAAAGGCGTCCTGGCTGGACTCAAACCAAGGACCTACTTGCTGTGATGCAACCATGCAAACCACGGATTTTATTTAATTTAAATTTTTAAAGGATTTTAAAATCCCCCCAGCAGGTTAAAACACATTTTTTTCAAGGTTTTACTGTAAAGTATGGGCAATGCACAAAATCAACTGTACAAAAATAGATAGATTATGATAGATTATGGGGTTTATCATAAAAGCAATAGCCTCATTCTCGATCTCCGCAGGATCTCCCTAAGAAGCTTTATTTGTTTGCTGAGTAAAATATAGATTATATTAATATATATTAACATATTATTACATTAGTACATTATGTATTAAATAAAAAAATTATAAAAAAAGGTATAATTTGTATACAAAGCCGTCAATAATTTGGCCTCTTAATACCTTACAGACTGTCTTGTATACCCCCTCTCGATCATCCAGCGATCTCAATTTGCTCACCGTGCCTAAAACACACTACAAAAAATGAGGAGATTGAGCATTTGTGATTGCTGGTCCTTAACTTTGGAACACTACCGCTTCATATTAGACAATCCTCTCCTATTTCTGAGTTTAAGTCTGTTCTAATCTGTTTTGATCTATTTTCTCTATTTTATCTATTAATCTGTAATTAGTCTTGCTTATCTTTATCTTTTACTTTCTTATCTCAGCTTCTATTCTATTTTTTACTACTCCCGTGTACAGCAATTTGGTCAACTTTGGTTAATTTTATAAGTGCCCACGTATAAATAAATACTGTGTGGTATTATATTGTATTGTACAAACTGAGACATTGAGGTTGAGGCACATGAGGTTATCTGAAGAGTTGGAAAACTAAGCCAAGTTCTTCTTTTCATCTACTGTATCTGTGAGACACAACATCAAGGTACAAGGTGCTTACTAAAGGAGATACTAAAAGATAGTCTAATGAACACATCTCATACAGAATTTTCAGCTTATACAATAGGATAACTGATTAATTTACTTGGCCAGGCATCTGGTCTTTCCCCGAGTCTTTGGATTATCTTTGACAGGTCCTGCAGACCAGAGAAGGTTGTTCGGTTACCACTCATTGTCAGGACAGTCCTCATATCAACTAAAAGTCGAGAAAGTCTGAAAATGACAAAATAAATCTCCATCAATGGCCGAAGTTAAAGAAAAGACAATATTGTCTGAGAGACAGAAAGACATCTTACATGGAGTTGTCGAAGTTGCTCACCAGCCCGGGTCTTTCTCCTGCTGTAGGCTGATGAAAACAGGGGTTGTTGACATTGCATATAATGCCCTGAACCCATGCTAGTGTTCCTGCTGAAGGAAGCGCCTTGTTAGGAAAATGACCTAAAGCATAAAAAGAGAAAAGATCAGCAACATTTAATGTGAAACATTAAAAATAATGACAATTTAATTATGCATTCATATTATTCATTCATTTTCTTTTCAGCTTAGTCCCTTTATTAATCCGGGGTTGCCACAGCGGAATGAACCGACAATTTATCCAGCACGATTTTACACAGCGGATGCCCTTCTGGCCGCAACCCATCTCTGGGAAACATTCACACACTCATTCACACTCATACACAACGGCCATTTTAGCCTACCCAATTCACCTGTACCGCATGTCTTTGGACTGTGGGGGAAACCGGAGCACCTGGAGGAAACCTGGAGAACATGCAAACTCCACACAGAAACGCCAACTGACCCAGCCGAGGCTCGAACCAGCGACCTTCTTGCTGTGAGGCGACAGCACTACCTACTGCGCCACTGTGTCGCCACATTTATATTATAATTTATTAAAATAATTAATGTATATTTTCTAATAATGTACGCAGAGAAAATATTTAAAAGAGCATGTTTTTGCATTTAAGAAAATTGTATTAGAACTGCTAAAACTGCACATGGTTAAATCCAAAAATCTTTCTTTTCGACTATTACAATATTTTGTGTGTGTGTTTACTGGCATCAAGTCTTAAACTAAACTACAGTATGTAAAGCTGCCGTTTTAACTGTGCTCTATAAATAAAGTGACAATGACACATTGTGGTGTTTAAAAATGTATAAGACATGAGACATGTATAAGATTTGAGACCTTTTGCAATGCTTAATGATGTTTCATTAGCTCATATTTAACAGAGGAATCAAAAAATGTGTACTTCGATACATTTATTTGCATTCAACAAATGATTAATAGCTAACATGGGCGACTCGGTGGCTCAGTGGTTAGCACTGTCGCCTCACAGCAAGAAGGTTGCTGCTTCGATTCCCAGCCAATTGGCATTTCTGTGTGGAGTTTGCATGTTGTCCCCGTGTTGGCGTGGGTTTCCTTCGGGTGCTCCGGTTTCCCGCATAGTTCAAAGACATACGCTATGAGTAAATTGAATAAACTAAATTGGCCAAAGTGTATGGATGTTTCCCAGTACTGGATTGCAGCTGGAAGGGCATCCGTTGCGTAAAACAATATGCTGAATAAGTTGGCGCTTCATTTCGCTGTGGAAAATCCTGATGAATAAAGGGACTAAGCCGAAGGAAAATGAAATGATTAATAGTTAACATGTTTCTGCGATGCTGCATCCACGCAAAGAGTTTCCACAAACACTGCTCTATCAGCCAGACAAAAACTTTAAAGCTGGAATGAAACACTTATATCCAAGGTAAACTGTTGACCAAAAGAAAAAAGGACAGTATTTGATTGGGTGCACTGGGAATTGACTAACTGACTTAGTTAGTCAACATAGTTTCATGATGTTGACATGTTGCTAAAGGGACTGAATCTTCTCTGGCTATTAGCAACAACAAAAAATAAACACTTTTGCACAGCTTTCATTTTGGTCTATACAGGGAGTGCAGAATTATTAGGCAAGTTGTATTTTTGAGGATTATTTTATTATTGAACAACAACCATGTTCTCAATGAACCCAAAAATGATTTATTTTCACCAGTGAAACCAATATAACATCTCAACATTCACAAATATACATTTCTGACATTCAAAAACAAAACAAAAACAAATCGGTGACCAATATAGCCACCTTTCTTTGCAAGGACACTCAAAAGCCTGCCATCCATGGATTCTGTCAGTGTTTTAATCTGTTCACCATCAACATTGCGTGCAGCAGCAACCACAGCCTCCCAGACACTGTTCAGAGAGGTGTACTGTTTTCCCTCCCTTTAAATCTCACATTTGATGATGGACCACAGGTTCTCTATGGGGTTCAGATCAGGTGAACAAGGAGGCCATGTCATTAGTTTTTCTTCTTTTAGACGCTTTCTTGCCAGCCACACTGTGGAGTACTTGGACGTGTGTGTGATGGAGCATTGTCCTGCATGAAAATCATGTTTTTCTTGAAGGATGCAGACTTCTTCCTGTACCACTGCTTGAAGATGTCTTCCAGAAATTGGCAGTAGGACTGGGAGTTGAGCTTGACTCCATCCTCAACCCGAAAAGGCCCCACAAGCTCATCTTTGATGATACCAGCCCAAACCAGTACTCCAC
>CAIGQZ010031698.1:6693451-6725085 GCA_903798205.1 Danio tinwini | reverse complement strand
ATATATATATATATATATTATGTTATCAAATGTTGCAGCTTTGCTATATGTTTTACTAGACTGAAAACAGCAAGAAATGTTTATTTTTAGCTAACAGACCAACAGAACGCCACAGTCAATGAATGAATAGTGGAAAGTTGAAAGACATGATGTCTTCAGCTTTGACTGTCCCTTGTTATTGGGATCCTCATTAGACTAATTGGCTTAACAGAGTGAGGAGGAATAAATCTCCTACAAAATGGACGAAGAAAAATACAGCACAAGCTCGTGTAAGACAATAATATATAAGTATTAACAATAGCCTACATTGTGATGATTTAAACATTCAGTTGCCTAAATAACTAAATATTGTTTATTGACAAACACCCAAACCTGACATATTACTCATTACAGATTTTTATATCTAAAAACAAGGTTACATTTTGTTCAGTACACACTGAATACTTATGTTTTTAAACCCTACAGTACACTATATTACAGTATATTCCAAGACTACTGTATATAATAATATGTCATTAATATGTAATGAACTATTACTGCAGGTCATACATAACATGTCGAATGATCCACAGCGCTGGTACTGTAACTTAATCCTTTATTACTGTCTTTAAACAACACAGTAATTAGACATTAAATGCGGTTACCTTTCGTTTCAACCAAAACTTCCTTTGGCTCATGGAAACAGCTGCAGTCTTTATGCGGTCCGTCCGCGATACCGGTGTTACAAGATCACTTTGAGGAAACGCCAGCATAGGCGGGACTTCCATTCAAAACATTGTGACCACATTGAGCTGGAAACCAATCGAGAGCGTCACGCTGATGACATGCAGCCAATCATTTGATTTGTTTTCATTTAGCGCCCGCCCATTTAGCCTTTACATAAAACCTGCGCAATTTCCGGAACCTGTACCGTGAGGTTTTCTGGAAATGCGATCAATGTTGCTTATGTATTTGTGTACTTAAAAAAAAAACATTAAACAATACAATAAAAAGAACACAAGGAGGAAAAAAGAATTTAATTATTAATAGAATATGTATTATTTAAAAATATATTAATTTAAAGATATAATTTAATCAAATTAATTAAATAAAATATTATTGAAGTCATTAAGAGATCACCATTTTGGGGATGGTTATTCACAATCGAAAAAGTCTTCTGTATTTAGCATATGTAATTAATACAGATTTGGAACTACATTAATGTTAGAAATAATGACATAAAAGTTTGTTTTAACATAATATATGTGTGTATATTATATATTTGATGTAAATGTGAAACAAAACAATAGTTACATATTTACATTTCTATATAATTTGTATAGAAATATAAACATTTTCTCAAATATAAGCATGTGTGTATTTATATATGCATAATAAATATACACACTTCACACACTTAAATTGCCAAAACGAACTTTTACTTTAAATGCAATAAATTTTTGCCCAGCACTAAAATATACATATCAGGGTTTCTGCAGGCTTTACCAAGACTTGAAGACAATTTTAAGACCACTGTGAATTAAATTTTATACTTATACAAGTCTGTATGTTAAGGATTTTTTTTTTCAAATATCCCAGTTAGAAAAGATTTTCACTTGCCCTATCAAAAATTAAAATTTTATACATTTAATAATACAATAATAATATTTTTTGTTTGAATTTTTTTATTTCATTTTCAAATATATCTATTCACAAACCCAAAAACCCTTACCAAGAATAGAACAAATCATAGCTGTCAATTACTTCAGTCTTTAATAATAATAATAATGATTTAATAATATTAATAATAATTTAATAATAACTAAAGTAGGTCAGGTCAGTATCCTCAGCAGTAAATAAATGGAAAACTTTAAGCAAATGTTACTGTAATGGCCAGATTGGGTAGCTATACATGAACAAAAGAAAACTAAGACATGTTAAAAAAGATTTAAGACCTACAACACAACATATCAGCAAATTTAAGGCCTAAAATTTAGCTTTTGGGATTTAAGGGCCCACATTATGTTTGGGGGTCCCAACAACAGTCTGATATGCATAAGGTCAAAAAACAGTCATTGTCTTATAATATGCATTTATTTTTACCTAATTATCCCAATGACTCCCATATGATTCGTTCAGCGATTCATTTATTCCCAAACCCCTCCTTAGCGCGATGCTAATCTGCGCTGATTGGTCCGATGACCAAGTCTGTTGTGATTGGTCGATTGTGTTCAGCACGAAACAGAGAGAATCACCCACCACAGTTTATCAACAATTTTGAAGTATATTTATATATATAATACATAATACATAATTTGCAAGTTAGAGAAAAAGGAGGCAACCACTTAGTAAGCAAACTTACTGACACTTGTGAAATGGAGGAAGAAACTGATCCATGAACTGTGTACTGTAAAGTTCATGTCAAGATCTGACTTACATCAGAATCCCATACATCAATAGTCTTTTCTGATCCTTCCTTTACCAAATGGCCGACAAATTCCCCGTTGTAAGCGAGTAGATTGCTAAAGCACTTGTCAGAAAAATGATAGGATCACAGCACAAGGCTGGGGCTATAATACTGAGATATTTTTGCAAAAATAAAGTTCAACCACTGACCTGACTCTTCACAGCCTCATGTTTGGGTAGGGAAAATAACACTAACTTTCCCTCACACTTCAGAGCACAGTGTCTTCACAACATGATTCAAACAGGATCTGCTACAGTGTTTGTTTTCCTCTTTTTCTTTCTACAGTGTTTGTGAGCGGGGCCGAGGGTTTCAATTTTCCCAGGTCTGCGCACACAACAAATGGGCGGGGCTTGAGTTCCATATCGACGTCATGCCGGCATGGCTAAAGACTCGTTGTCGATTCGATTCAATCGAACCACTATGTGTCAACTCTTTTATAAATGAATCAATAATTTTAAACAGTGCAATTTCAAATTTAAGCCTTAGCTGGATGTTTCACTTCACTTAGAGCTGTGTTGCACAATGCATGGAAGGTCATTTTCAAAAACCCATAATAGACGCTCTTTAATACTTTAAGACCCCACGGATACCCTGCATATATTTTCAAAATAAAAAGATAAAAATACCTCTTAGAATAGTGTTTAAATCTGTATCAACCTCCTTAAACAATTTAGCACACAAGTCCAGGCAAATGTCTTTATGTATCTTTAATATACATCTCATACAGCAGTTATTAAAATATACCTCTATCAAATCTGCAGCTAAAATCAAACCCTGGCATAATCAAGGTCCATCTGTTTTCCAGGCACAAAGTCTTTAGCTCGATAAAGAGCATGTAAACGCTTCAAACACGATGAAATACAAATATCTATTGCAGAAGTGCTGGAAGTCTCATTTTGGCTAGACTCTAATGCAGGGGTCACCAATCTCGGTTCTGGAGGGCCAGTGTCCATGCAGGGTTTAGCTCAACTTGCCTTAACACACCTGCCTGGGTGTTTCAAGTATAACTAGTAAGACCTTGATTAGCTTGTTCAGGTGTGTTTGATTAGGGTTGCCGCTAAAATCTGCAGGACACCGGCCCTCTAGGAACAAGTTTGGTGATCGCTGCTCTAATGCATAGTCATTCAAACACAAGGCTTGTTTTAGGCACCTTGGCTCAGCAGCAAAGCAAAAACAATAAACATACAAACCAGCAGTTAAATATAGAGCTTTAAAACAGAGGTCCGTGATACTATAGCATTTTACACTGCTCCAACTGTATTCATCTGCTTAAAGGGGAGTTTAAATAAATGTACTTTTCTACATTTCCGTCAAGTGTTCAGTGTTTTTTTGCATGCGAGAACCTGAGAGGAACCGCCTACTAAAGGAACACAGGCTGATCCAGGCCAGTCAGGAGACGATAGGTTGATGTTGGCATAGTCTTCAGATGAATCTGTTACAAGTGTGATTAAAAAAATGGTTTTAAAAATGCATGAAATGACAGACAGCAAACAGATTTATTTTATGGTAAATGATTCATCCATGTAACCATAATGATATTCTGAAACTACTCAAAATCCTACTTAATAAAAAAAATTTAATCTGTAGCATTAAAATAACAGGCATTCAAGGCATATGATAACAAAAAGAGTTTACAATATTTTAAATGGCGTCTTCAATCAGACTGAGGAGAACGCAGCATTTAGACTGTCCTTTAACATCTACCAAACCTAGGCTGCGTCCGAAACCGCCTACCACTCAGTAGGGACTGCATTTGAATTTAAACGTACTACTCGGCCATTAGAAAAGTACATTCTATACAGTATGAATGGGAGAAGTATGAAAGGAATTCGGACGTACTACATCCGCCATTTTGTCATGGTCACGCAATCTACCTGCGCCAGTTGCGTCGATTCACTCCCATTCATGATTTCTCTCACGGGGCATCATGGGATAGAGCAGCGTGCATGGGATGCACACTTCAGAATCTCGACGGAAGTAGTAAGTCATCCAGGTACTTCTCGCATACAGATTTTCGAATTCTATGTATTCGGACATACTACTCTGCTCACATACTGATTTTAGCGTACTGTATAGTATGGAAGTATGCGGTTTCGGACGCAGCCCCAATCTCTATTTCTCACACTTGATTTTGTAGAGCTGTTAGTGAACTTAAATAATAACTTGACTTCTAGTTGATCATTTGTAAAAGTGGCAGAAGGTAGATTTGTTTAATTAATCATCTGCTGAACTGCATCCCAATCATCACAAACACTGCAGAAGACCTACTGGAACCAGCATGAACCCAAGATTCCCACAAAAATCAGTCAAGGTTGGTGAAGGAAAAATCATGGTTTGGGCTTACATACAGTAGTGGGGCGTGCAAGAGATCTGCAGAGTGGATAGCAACATCAACAGGCTGAGGTATCAAGACATTTGTGCTGCCCATTACATTACAAACCACAGGAGAGGGCAAATTCTTCAGCAGGATAGCGCTCCTTCTCAAACCTCAGCCTCCACAACAAAGTTCCTGAAAGCAAAGAAGGTCAAGGTGCTCCAGGATTGGCCAGCGCAGTCACCAGACATGAACATCTGGGGTAAGATGAAGCAGGACGCATTGAAGATGAATCCAAAAAATCTTGATGAACTCTGGGAGTCCTGTAAGAATGCTTTCTTTGCCCTTACAGATGATGGATGCAGTCCTCCAAGCTCATGGGAGTCATACACAATATTCATTCTTTTTCCACTGCACCATGACTTTATATTCTATACTGGACATTATTTCTGTTAAATGACAAGACTTTTGTCTAAGCAAAGTCAGACCTTACTGTCCTAATTAAATAATTAAAAATCAAGGCATGATCATATTTTATTTTGTTAATATAAGTGTAATCTAGAGGCCTTTGCCTTTCATATAAGCCACTTCTGATACCAAATCATCAACTAGAAGTCAAGTTATAATTTGTTGTTTCTAAAACGTAAATAGGCGAAAAGACTTTTGTCAGGCAGTGTATGTACTATTTGTCAGGCAGTGTATGTACTAATATGTACTATCCATAGTGTTGTTTTAAATCAAAATGGCAAATCTACAAACTAAATCTAAACTATTCTTACATTTTATTAGGAACAATGGTTAAAAAACATTAAGTTTGATAATTGTATTCATATTGTTAGGTCTGTATGATCCTATCCAATTAGATCCAGTAATAGATTATTTTAAATGTAGCTCAAAGTGTAAAGTATTGTCTATGAAATACACGTACCTCTCCCACAGCATTGGACAGGATGTTGATGATCTTCTCATGAGGTGTAGCTACCACACTCTGTCCATTGATCTCAATGATACGATGACCAACTCGAATACCGCCCCGCTCAGCTATTCCACCCCGCATTAGACTGCAAATCTATTCAAGTCAAAAGAACATAAAGTTCACAAAAAGTGTAAATACAGTTGCCAACATAAGAGCTTTTCACAGTCTTCATCAACATCGCAAACCACCAGGTATAAAGACATTTCACACTTGTAATTTGGAAGAAGTGTGAAAACACGCAACCAACAGCCAATCATGTTTCTCATGTTCATGTGCAATTTCAACACCATATGCATTGTATAAGCAGTACGTTTCAACATTTGAAAAAGAAAAAGTAAAAAGGTGACAAAAAGTGTAACACGGTGTCATAAAGAGATCAATTTATTTGTAACGATATAAGTGAGAGGTGCCAAACATCGCAGTTCAGATAAAACCCTGCTCCAACACACCTGTAGTTTACAACCATGCCTGAAGAACTCAATTAGTTTGATCAGGTGTGTTTAAATAGGGTTAAAGCTAAACTTTGCACAGCTTTGACATCTGTGATCTAATCACATAGTGGAACGGTATTTCCACTGCTGGGTCAAATCTGCACTCAGTGCTGCTGGCAATGATACAACGCCACTGCTCTGGGCCATGTCAAATTTACAGCTGACCACGCCTGTTTTAATCTGGTGGAAGACCTGAAGTGTGTTTTCACATTTATGTCACACTGATCAATGCATAAACACACAGACATACATGGTTGAAGATGTTTGTGTAAACTAAACGTGTGAAGGAATTCATTTTTATTGTAGCCTACATGTAAATCATTTCAGTTCAGTAATCCAGTTCCACAAACATGTACAATTTTTGTCTTGTCTATATTTCACAGTGATTGGTTGTCGAGAAATGCCTTAACTTTCTTTTCTTTCTCAACACTTTCTCTGTGCCGCTTTCAATCCTATAACACACTGCGTGAGCGTTTACACTTGTGGTGGGCTGTTATCGGCGTTAACGCAAGACTCTTATAGCGCGATAAAAAAAATTTTGTTAATCTATTCTTAAAGTTGGGTTGGGAGCTGGGTCTATTCTATGCAAGCTATGATGACTTTCATCTAGATATTTTAGCGTGGATGTATACCGGACCGGTGAGCTGTCTGACAAAAAAAGTGCCCTTCTGAATCAAATCAGCAGGATGCCCTTCTGGATCCTTTACCTACTTCGAAGACACTCAGTAGTGTAAACTACGTTTACATGGACATCTGTAATCTAGTTATTTGCCTTAATAGACAATAATATAATGAAGGTGTTTACGTGAAGTGCTTTCATGTAAGAGTTTGCTGTAATTTTGGGCGACTTTAACTGCAGTTAAGCAGTTTCACTTTAACTCATGAACATTTCATTCATGCCCCCATGACAAACTGGGGTATTAGACGCAATCAAGGAGTAAGGACTGGTAAGTGTGTTATGATATTTAATAATGCACGCCGAATTGAGAGAAAAAAACTACTGCATTTCGAGATGCATGTGTGTGTGTGTGTGTGTGAGTGTAAGTGTGAGTGAGTGTGTGTGTGTGTGTGTGTGGTCCTTTACTGACAGACACGTGTGGATCTTGTCAGAAAATATGGCGAAAAGTCCTACATGATGGTAATAGTTTGATTGCGGTGTTTACTTCAATAATGCCACTAATATCTGTACACTCCAAGTCTTAATTCCATTTCTGTTTAGTTCAGTTATGACTTTAGTCAGATTAAGGTCATCAAAAATCTCTGTTATGTAGGCCTACAGTTCAAAATTAATGTTTAACTAAATAAACAGTAAGTAAACACAAGTACATCTTATTGCACATCATTTATTTTCATCACCAATTATTATAGTAAAACAGTTTCTCAAGCAGTTTGTGATGCATTTTGGAAACCGGAGATGAGCCCCTGGTCTAACGTGCCACCTGGCCTGAGAAACACCTTTTCAAAGACTTATATTTAGTAATTATTTGAGTAGCACACATATTCTGAATGCCTTCGGCAGAATTCAAATGAGCCATTTTAATCTAGATTAATTCCAATATTTCAAAAATATTTTAACTTCCATTTGAATTAATTGAAAAAACTCATAGTGCTCCAAATGTGTCAATGGTAAAAGTGCAAGACAAGAAAATGGTGAACGTGACCAGTGCATTGTCTAAAGCCGCCTTTCCACTGCACATGACAAACAACAGACCGGAAGTTGGAGTTCCAGTGTATTCCAGTGTTGTCCAAGCAGGTTTGTGCACTCGAGATGAGAAATAGAAGTTATTTTTGTTATTTTTTTGAATCAGAAAAAAAAGTCTATATTAATAAATATTTTATTCATAAATGAATGATAGAAAAATATTATTTTTTTACATGTTGTCTACACATTCCCTCTAAAATGTTTAGCGGTATATGAGTTTCTAGTATTCATTAATTTATTCATTCAACCATGGTGAATGCACAGAGCATAAAGGCTCTTTTTGCACTATTATTGATCTTATTTCAGACACCGCGAGAATCAGCTTCTCTCCCATGGTGCACGACAACTGACAATTCGGTGTGACTGCCACAAGAGGGCGTATTCTGACGGTCGTGTGCGAATGTTATGTGCAGTGGAAAGGCGGCTTAAAATGGTTGTTATTATTCTCTTAATAAGTTATGTGTGTGTTTAGGTTGTAACTTGCATCAAACCATTCAAAGTCTCATCTTCCATTCCATTTAAGAGCGAGTTGCAATCGTGCCATGGCGGGTTCACTATCTACATCAGGGGTGCTCAACCCTGGTCCTGGCAATCGACCTTCCTGCTGATTTCAGCTCCAGCCCTGATCAACCACACCTGAACCAATTAATTAGAACGTGAGGAGAGCTTGATAATTACAGGCAGGTGTGTTTGATATGGGCTGCAACTGAAAACTGCAGGAAGGTCGATCGCCAGAAATAGGGTTGAGCACCCCTGATCTACATAATAAATTTTGTAAGCAGAAAAACTGAATGCTTTACTAGCGAGGAAACAGATCTGCTCATGCATGAGGTTAATGTGCGCTAGCAGACCTACAGAATGAGATCTAGAGATCAACAGAATGAGCCAGATTCCACCACATCCCACCGAGGTGAAGTAGGTGTTGGAGAAAGTAGTGGTTTTTATATTTATGTAGACAATAACAATAATTCTTTTAGTAATTACAATTTAATCCTTTACTTTTTCATTTTGAAAGATGTTTGTGTACTGCTGCGCATCCCTGTGTGTGTAATAAGCAACATGTATATGTGTTGTGGACCTACCTATAGGTGCATATCACTAAAGGCTGATTAATACTTCTGCGTAAAGCGCACGCGTATGGTCCGGCACAGCCTTTGCATGGCTGCATAGCTCTCGACGACGCTGACGTGCACCTCTCAAAAAAATTTAACTACATGTCGCAACGACCCACAGCGCAAGCTCTATGATTGGTCAGTTTGGTAGCTGTGATGAGTGTGGGCGGTGCTGAGAGCCACTAGCCCGATGGAGCGAGTGTTTACAAGTGTCCAGTCCAGTAAAAGAGCTCCTGATGGAAACTTGTTTTTGTGTTTACCTTATGATTAAAGTTGTTGCACGTCCGCCAGTTCCTGCCTCTGAATGACATGAGTCTGAATGAGTTTTAGCTACTTGTAGTGTTCAGAAAAAACAAAACACCCGCAAAGAAACTCAACATAGTGAAACATAAAAACCTACTGCCAGCTAACGTTTTGAAAGTGTTATTATAGAGCAACACAAACAGCATACAGAACTATAAATGCACAACTACTAGAAAGGCAGGCGAAGTGGGTCACGCCAATCAATCGAAGCAGAAGTAGAAATCAGCCTTGACACCTGTTAATATCACCCCTGCCCTATTGACTTTCACCAACCTTTAGCTGGTCAATGACACCGCCCATTGCAGTTGTCTCTAAATAGCAACGCAGCAACAATGCACCCTAACACACCTCCTTTTGAGTATAGCATGTGCATGGCTGCACAAATGGGTGCAAAGTAATTAATTTGCTCTTTCATTTCAAAAGATGTGAAAATGAAACCTGCGTCAGATTGAAACTACTGAAACTAGGAGGATAAATGTTTCAGTACCGCCAGCAGTATGTAATACACAGATGTGCAACAATGGTCAATCATTGACACATAAATACAGTGTATCCGGACAGTATTCATAGCGCTTGGACATAAGGCATACACCTGTCTATATAAGGTCCCAGGGTTGACAGTGCATGTCAAAGCACAAACCAAGCATGAAGACAAAGGAATTGTCTGTAGACCTCCAAGACAAGATTGTCTCAAGGCACAAGGCTGGGGAAGGTTACAGAAAAATTACTGCTGTTCTGAAAGTTCCACTGAGCACAGTGACCTCCATCATCCGTAAGTGGAAGATGTTTGGAACCACCAGGACTCTTCCTAGAGCTGGCCGGCCATCTTAGCCGAGTGATCGGGGGAGAAGGGCCTTAGTCAGGGAGGTGTTCAATTCTTCTGTGGAGAGAGGAGAACCTTACAGAAGGACAACCATCTGTGCAGCAATCCACCAACCAGGTCTGTATGGAAAGTGGCCAGACAGAAGCCACTTCCCACCTGGAATTTGCCAAAAAGCATCTGAAGGACTCTCAGATCATAAGAAATTAAATTCTCTGGTTTGATGAGACTAAAATTGAACTCTTTGGAGTGAATGCCAGGCATTACGTTTGGGGAAAACCAGGCACCTCTCATCGCCAGACTAATACCATCCCTACAGTGAATCATGGTGGTGGCAGCATCATGCTGTGGGGATGTTTTTCAGCAGCAGGAACTGGAAGACTAGTCAGTATAGAGGGAAAGATGATCGCAGCAATGTACAAAGACATCCTGAATGAAAACCTGCTTCAGAGTGCTCTTGACCTTAGACTGAGACGACAGTTCATCTTCCAGCAGGATAATGAACCCAAAGCACAGAGCCAAAAAAATCAATGGAGTGGCTTCACAACAACTCTGTGAATGTCCTTGAGTGGCCCAGCCAGAGCATCTCTGGAGAGATCTGAAAATGGCTGTACACCATCACTTCCCATCCAACCTGATAGAGATGGAGAGGTACTGCAAAGAGGAATGGGCAAAAATCCCAAAAAAAGGTGTGCCAAGCTTGTGGCATCATATTCAAAAAGACTTGAGGCTGTAATTGCTGCCAAAGGTTCATCAACAAAGTATTGAGCAAAGGCTGTGAATACTTCTGTACATGTGATTTTACAGGGTTTTTATTTTTATTTGCAACTTTTCACATTGTCATTATGGGGGATTGTGTGTAGAATTTTGAGGAAATAAATGAATATAATCCATTTTGGAATAAGGCTGTAACATAAAAAATGTGGAAAAAGTGAAGCGCTATGAATACTTTGTATGTAAATACATGTGTTTCAGACAGGGTTTATTCATGTAAAGTGTGAAACAGTGGTTCATAAGCGGTTTTGATAAGTTAGTATATTATGAGCTGTTTGAACTGAGAAGTAAGATAATATAGTATTCTGTTAATCTGGGATTTAGAATGACACTTGGTTAACCATTTCAAAAGCAAAAAGCCCTATGAGGCCTATACTACAATGGATGAAAGTTGTTGCTTACAATGCCGTCCTCCACACTGAAGCCAAGTTGATATTTGGGATCAGGACGCTTAATGATCGCCATGGTGACGGGTGGACAGTGTACAATGCTGAGCTTTATCATAGACAAGTTCTTTAAATCCTGGAGAATATGAAAAAATAAAACATAAGATCAAAGATTCAGAGTAATATTAAATCTGAACTGCTATGGAATTTTCTGGTCTTACTCGTATAATACTTTGGCAGGTGGCGATAGGGAGGCCCACCAGACTGGTGCCATTAACAGACATAATGCGATCCCCGATGCTCAGCTCGCCAGAACGTTCTGCAGGACCGCCGTGAAGCAGGTTGGCAACCACCACAGTTGGTAAAATAGAGCCCCAACCAGACTCCACAATTGCAAGACCTAATATCTCTCCTGCCTTTTTGGTAATACACACCTGAAAACATTAAGAGTGAAATGGTTTTTGTGCTATCCAGACTTAATAAAGAACATATGCAAAGAATTGAAGACATCCTTACCTCTCTGATGTTTTCAGAGCGAGAAAAGTGAACCAGGTCTCCGTTATAAAGTTCCTGAGTGCCGAGGTAATCGCTGTATTCACCTGGCTTCAGATCACAAGCTTTAATTCCATTAGTGTACAAAAACTGCTGATACGCAACACCAAACGCCTGACCAATGGCCTGTGCGATGATCTGAGCCTAAGCAGACAAAAAATGAGAAAACAGTAGTTGAAATTTAGGCCCTTAAAATAAACAGGTAAAAGATATTTTTCAGATTAATTCTAATTCAGACTAAAGCTGCTTTAAAGAGCCTCTATTATGGGTTTTTGAAATTGACCTTTCATGTAGTGTGTAACACAGCTCTTAGTGAAGTGAAATATCCAGCTAAAGCTTAAATCTGAAAGTGGATAGTTTTTAAAACTATTGATTCATCTATAAAAGAGTCGACTCATAGTGGTTTAAATGAATCGTCTTGATAACGAGTCTTCAGCCGTTTCGGTGTGACGTCGTTACGAAACAATGGTTGCGCGCGCAGACCCGACAAAATTCAAACCTGCGGCCCCGCCCACTAACACAGCAGCAAGACGCTCATGAAGACGCTGTGTTTACCTGAATATTATTGGAAGTGTGAGGGAAAGGAGTCGCTTACAATGGGCCATTTATCACTACACAGCTCATGCATTAGTTTCTGCCTCCATCTTGTAATGGACAGACAAGACACCAGGGGTGCTGGAAAAATAAGGACAAATTATTAGGTACACTGGCAGGCTGCTGAACGCTGGGCTTCGGGCTGGTGAGCAGCACTGAAAAGGCTTGCGAATGGAGAGCGGGAGCCTGCAGAGATAGCTTGTCAGAGGACAGAGGATGCTACAACCTCCCGGCTAGGGATGTGATCGTTTAGAAAAGCAGAGTACAGATAAGCTCTTAGAACATATAGCAGTTCACGGACGAGGTGCCACAGCAATGATTGCAAATAGAAATGATCTACATGTTTTGTTACTAGTAACCACGTGTACTGTATCAGGTTGTCTTTATATTCTTATATCGCTTCTGATGCCACGTTGTAAACGCGACTCGTGTTGCTTTGTTTACAGATTTAAATGCTTTCGTGAGCTCGTTCCACTGCCGTTTGTCGTTGCTATGGCCCCCGTTAGCTGATCCTGCACACGTGCAGCGGTCAAGGTTCAGAATAGTTCAGCTTTTGCTGCTGTGTGGATTAAAACTGAATGTGTGTCACACTTAACAGAAGCAATATCCTAGTGTTTAACTGCACTGCTTTTGGCGCTGAGGTGTCTGAATAACACTGTTGAGAACCGGGTACTGTTTACTGTGGTGTAAGCATGTTTCGGGCATCCGCTGCGATCGGATCCTATACCAATGTTGGCGACCAGGGGGCTTGATAAACCGGGCTGTGCATTTTACTGTCTCGCGCTGAACGCTGTCGACCAATGGCAACAGGCTGTCATCGGTCCAATCAGCGCAGATTAGCTTCGCGCTAAGCAGGGGTTTGGGAACAAATGAATCGCTGAACGATTCATATGGGAGTCGCTGGGATAATTAGGTAAAAATAAATGCATATTATAAGACTATGAACGTATTTTTTGACCTTGCAAACCGAAATATGACCCTTTTCAATGTGTAATAAGGCCTCTTTAAAACACAGAGAAAATAATTGTCGGTGCAAAAAATAAATGTAATTTATACTATTATGGCTAAAGTATTTCTTTTAGATAGGTAACGTTATGTTCTAAAAGTATTTTAGTCATGCAAAACTTATGTAGATTTTGTTGTTTTATGAATGGGTTATATGCACAGACGTGTTGTTCAGAGTATATGCAGGAATCAGAGAGTGGAATTCAATACCTTTTAAAACCTTTTCAAGCACCTGCCCCAGTAAAAATTGCCAGTCCCCCAGTAAATGCTTTGAGATATGATTTACTTTATATGCAAGTGTATTTATTAAGAGTGGTAATCCCAAAATAAGGACGTTATTCTCTATGTGCAACCGAACCAACGCTGATGAAAGAAATATAGTTTAATCAAAAAGCAAACTGAGAATGTGCGCAGAAAAAAACCCTGCGCGCCTCACGCACCGCATCTGCTTGACACTGACCTGCTGCTCTACTCCGGGTATAAGTCCCGGTTGTGAATATGCACACTGAAAAAAAAAACATGCCGCTCATGCGCTGTGAAACCAGCGTAAGTCTTTTATGCGGAGGTGTCGGCACACAGTGAGTTTTGCAAGACGGCAAAAAAGTTAAAATAATATGACTGTGATCTAATTTAGACTAAGCTTGGCATCAGATTTTTGTATGAAGCAAAAAGGAGAGATGATGAGTCAGGGACGTAAGACTTAATAAACCAAATTCTCTGCCATGAGTCGGGTCTAAGACAACACAACAGATAATTCTATAAAACATCTTTTTTTTGTATTCTATTGAATTGTCTATAGAATTTCATTAATATTCATGCAAAGTAATTCTTAAATTATCTTAGCATCACTCCAGTTGTGTCTTAGATTGTTTTCCAGTTACATTTAGGATTAATTTCTGTTGTTTATTTAGAATAATAATTGCATAACAACAATAATACTGTTATATACAGTTGCAATCAGAATTATTCAACCCCCTGATTTATTAGCCCCCCTGTTTATTTTTTTCCCCAATTTCTGTTTAACGGAGAGAAAACATAATAGTTTTAATAACTCATCTCTAATAACTGATTTATTTTATCTTTGACATGATGACAGTAAATAATATTTGACTACATATTTTCAAGACACTTCTATACAGCTTAAAGTGACATTTAAAGGCTGAACTAGGTTAATTAGGTTAACTAGGCAGGTTAAGGTAATTAGGCAAGTTATTGTGTAATGATGGTTTGTTCTGTAGACTATTGAAAAATATATAGCTTAAAGGGGTTAATAATTTTGACCTTAAAATGGGTTTTAAAAATTAAAAACTGTTTTTATTCTAGCCAAAATAAAACAAATAAGACTTTCTACAGAAGAAAAAAAATATTATCAGACATACTGTGAAAATTAGCTTGCTCTGTTAAACATCATTTGGGAAATATTTAAAAAAGAAAAATAAAAATCAAAGGAGGTTCAATAATTCTGATTGCAACTGTATATATATATATATATATATTTATTTATTTATTTTTTGGAGGGAGGGCTGTGCTAATCCTGAACTAAAACATTTTTCATATACTAAATATATATAATCTAGCATATGGCACTTAAAGATTGGCATGAATAATGGTGTTGACTGAATTTTTGCAGTAAACAATGCAGCGTGATGTCAAATCTAGCAGGATTTTATCGATTTCATAAACCACATAGCATCACGATATTAGCATAATAAAATCACGCAAATTGTATCATACAACTATACATTGTATAATAAAAAATTATACAAAATGTAATACCTTGTAAGACAGCATTTAAGACTTTTTATTACTTTTTGAGGGCCTTAAATTTCTCTAAATTGTTTTGTCAACTTTAATAAATTTTTAAGACCCTGCGCCACCCTGTCGTTCAGCCACTGAACTCTTCAGACGGTGGATTGATGTGACCATTTTCAATTTCATAAGGAACCTTTTACAGTGTTGATAATGTAGATTTTTTTTAGTTTAACAAAAAAACATCAGTAAACAGTGCTATTCCACTTAGCCTGCTTTATTAAGCTAAAGTTTGTTTTATATTGGTTCATTTTTGAACAATGACAACCTGTGACGCGCTTCCTATATTATTTACCATGCTACTTTAAATATTCAGTCTGAAATAGCATGCAAGTATGGCTTAGTCATAAGTGTAATTCCTGCCCCCAAGCACTAATCATACTGTAGTCGCTTTAGGACAAAGCGCATGAGAGAGTGAGACCAGCAATCCTTGCATGCATAAAATATAGCACAGTATGACAAGTTTTGCTTGCTACACAACTGAAAACCTGCTAGATATAATACCGTTTTTTTTTCAGAATTGTAGTATTATAAAGTATTATAACGTTTTGCTGCCAAATTACATGAACTAGTGGGTTGTCTACTGTTATTTTTAAGGTCTGCATAGAGTGGAGGAACTATGACGTCAATTTGTATGCAAAAACCCAGAAGCGAGTTAGCATTTTAGCAGTTCCGGTTCCCTCTTCCCAAAGTCAATGGGTTTTTTCAATAAGATTTTAGTTAAATCGCTTAAATAAGGTCCGTGGCTAACACAAACTCAAGATACTTTCACGTTTTATTCTACGACATAAAACACATAAGTTACATCACACTCTTGATTTATTAAATCAGTTACGTTTCTTTAATAAGACGGTTGCTATTAAGTTGCTAAACGGGACTACAGGCGGTGTCGGAGACATTATACGTCATCGAGCTGAACTGGTCTGGAGCACAGCTCGCTTGAGTTGGGCATTTGGATTTGTCTGTTATTTAAGTATTTTCATGAATAGTGTTTTATAGTTTGTAGTATTTTTCTAATTGAGAATTTATATTGTGTAGATAATGCCTTCACTTTTAAAGACTGCCAAGACAGAATCATTTGTTGATCATTTATTTTAATTAAACAATATTTTGGGGATACTGATTACCAGTGCAGTCTGTCTCTCTCCTGCTCTCAGTAATGCAAACGTGTAAATAAATGTGTGAAAATACATACATATTAACTGTCATGTTAACGTGATCAAAGGTTTTTCGTTGGGTTTTTTCTTCATATAAACACATTTAACTCTGTCATAATACACTCCTCGTTAAAATGTATAGCATATGTGACTGTATGGGCTGCTTTTCGCTGTACTTCATGACAAAAAAAGAATATTGAATGTTATTCTCTATCCATGATGGAATTTGGATGCATTTCATAGCTGTCCCTCACGCCTCATCTCTGTCGTCTATTACTAAGGTGAGCGGGCTGTATGCACGCGAGCGATACACTAATTTAAATATGTCTTATGATAATACTATGTAGGCACATTTATACATAGTTTTAAAACCTTTACCACAACCGTAAAGCAAAACAAAATGTATTTTTCACGTAAAAACTATGCAGAAGGCACATAGGTCTATGTGTTGTGTATTTATTTGTTTATAATATTATATCGTGGATTATAAACCGAGAGAGTAAATCCTTGTTATGGACTATATTTCTAAAAATAAGCTTGAAAAGTTGTCGTTAGCAGGGTGGTGCTGACGTCACAGGCGAGCGCCCCAGGCGCTGTAGTCCGTTTATAGCCTAATGTTAGTTATTCAGCTCTTGCGTTTGCATTTAAGATCTAAAAGTGGTAAAAGTTGTATTTTCGTGTGAGGATTATCCGGCTGGACAAAACATGTAAGTGTAATGAACAGTGTTTAAACACAGAGCTTATTATTTGCAATCTTCGAAAAGCCTACGGGAAAATAGTATAAGGATTTTATCGAGAGAACCAGTTTTATGCTAGCAGCCGATTGGCCTACAAGGTGACGTTATAGTTCCTCCACTCTATTCGAGATTATCAGGAGGCGGGGCTTTGGATGGCAGGGGAGTAACTGTGTTTCAAAGATACTATGCTAACAAATAGAATTTTGGCAGAGCACCTACTGCTCCTTTAATGCAGGTGCACATAATCCACAAATAAATCAATGTCAGAGAATAAATATTTCACTCACATCCTCTGAAGAAAACACGTGGCAGATCATCCAGCACTTTTTCGGTGGCGCCGCCGAGCTATCCGTTGAGTCTGCTGATTTACGACTGGCCGGCTTCCTGCGGGCCATCAAAACTAAAATGTTCCCAATGTCTGCGATGTATGAAATCATCTGCAGAGAATGGTCCATCATGGCCTCCTGAAAGCATGAGAGAAATCAGACACACATCAAGACAGACAGAATTTACAGAAGACGGACTGTCAGGTATGCTGTCATCAAACCTGTGTGTCAGCACTCAGCACTTTGATTCTTTGTGTGGAAATGAACAGATCCACCTCTGTCATAGGCTGAGACTCTCCTTCAGGGGCCTGTATGTTATATAAATGAGCACACAAAAAGGTTCCGATTAGCAGGTGTTTTAGGTATGATAATACTACCAAACAAGATTTCAGTGGTAGCGGCTGCCCATGTAAAAAAGCATAACCATAATAAAAGAGTGCTGGTTTCTTAATGGTCCAAGTCAAACTGGCTATTTATATTTTCAACATAATTAAAAAGGTAAAAATGTAACATAATTTCATGGCATCATTCTTTCATTTTCCTAGGCTTACTCCATACCTGTCAACCCTTCCGTTTTTCACGGATTCTCCCCTATTTTACAGTTCCACCCCGCTAATCATCCCGTAAAGGTATTTTCCTGTATTTCTCCCATATTTTCAGTCTTTCTCTGAAGGGTGGCAAATAAACATTAAAGAGCAGAGCCTCCCTATACGCAACCCAAGGGGCCGCCCCTTGCTCTTAAATGTGAGTCTGTTCTGTGCTTTCGCTTTGTTTAGGCATGAAACCACATAGATATATACACTAGATATCGCATACGGACCCTGAGCATGCTTCAATAGCACCGCCACATTTGTACAGTGCTTCCAGCACAAATGTCATTTAACCGCAGTAGTCCAGACCGTGTGCCAATGTGAATATGCTGGACTTTAGCGCTGTGTACGAGTGTAGTAACGAGCAAACAAAGTAAACAAAGCACAAAGGCAGAACATTTCATAGGTAAGATTTAGTTTTTTACGTTTTTATGTTATGAACTTTTGTGCTCAACAAGTAACATTATTGATGATAATACAGACACTTACTGCATTCACTATAAGGCAAAGTAGCACCAACTTGCACTAAATACTGGGCTTATGCTAGTTTTGTTGAATAAAATAAGCAAACAATGCAAAAAAAAAATGACAACGAGATGCTGCGGTACCAGAAACTTGTATTATTGTCAGCTAAGTGAACGAGTCGTTCATAACGGAGATTCATTCACAAACAAATCGCTCCCTCTGTCAGAATGAGAAGTGAAATTTCAAGGAGCGCTAACCTGTACTAAAATGGCGGCTCCATTGACGCATTCCTTCAAGTAGACAACAACAGAGCAGGTGACATCTAATGTAAATACATATGATGAAAACACTTTGAAATGAATATAAAAACGGCGGGATTCCCTTTCCTTTTTTACAGATGCCATCTCCCCTTTATATGACTGTCAGCTGACGCGCTCCATAGTGACAAATAGCGATGTTTCCCCAAAAGGATTCTGTACACGTAATTTGAAGTAGAGTCTGTGTTTTGGGTGCTTGTTTACATAATTAATAATAATAAGAATATCTAAAGATGTCGATCTTGGTGTTTTTTTTTTTTTTTTAAACACAACTAATTTTGTCCTATACAATCATAATAAGTTAAGAAAGCAATCGAATGCTTTCAATATAACGTTAGATGTGTTCATTTTTAAAGTGACACCTGTTATTTAATGTAATCAAATGAAAAATCCAAATAAATGAGATTCATTCGTTGCTCTTTAACCAGAATGTGAAAGTTATACAGTGAAGAAACGGCTAATGAGATTTGACAGCTTGATTTGATTTCATTATAATAGCTATTAATTTTAATAAGCTGAACTGTTTGCTAATGTATTTGCAGCTAATGTATACTATTTATTTTTTTTATTTTGTAAATAATAATAAAAATAAAACATATTACTGACCATTTAACTGTTTATTTACAATGAAACAGCTCTAAATGAACATATTTAGTAAATTGTTTAGTTTTTTTAAAGGGGGGGGGGGGGGGGGGAATCCCTTTTTTTGGTGGGCATATCCCTTGTTTTCACATCCCAATGTTGACAGGTATGGTTTAGTCCCTTTATTCATTTGTGGTCGCCACAGTGAAATGAACCACCAACTTATCCAGCATGTGTTTTACACAGCGCATTCCCTTTCAGCTGCAACCCAGTACTGGGAAACACCAATAAACTCTCACATGCACACTCATACTCATTTTGTTTATTTAAATCACCTATAGCGCATGTCTTTGGACAGTGGGGGAAACCGGAGCACCCGGAGGAAACCCACGCCAACACGGGGAGAACATGCAAACTCCACACAGAAATGCCAATTGGCTCAGCCGGGACTCAAACCAGTGTTGCTGTGAGGCGACAGTGCTAACCACTGAGCCACCATGTCATCATGTTGCAGCAACTTTTTATTATTCCTGTGAAACTGCCAGCTATCAGTGCAATTTATTTGAATAAATTTCCACATCTGCTAAAAAGAGCACTTGCGCAAAATAATAATAAATAACAGTAATTAGCATAAACATTAAATTATGAATGGAGCCAGACTAGGCACGCATTTTTTGTTTGTTCTGACATTATTCATACTTTAGCAAACAGACAAAAAAAAATGTATTTGCTTATTGCTTATTCCTCAACCTTGATGCGATCGACAGCTTCCTGTGCCTGGGCCATCCGGGCATTGGTGGAAGGATTTTTCTCAGACTGTAATTGTGTAGATCCTAGATATTTCGCTCCAAAGATCACCCCATCCAGGAGGTCTTCAGGGTCACATGGTCCAGGCACTTAAAACAAAAACAAAATGACGTTACTTATCACCTGTATTACAAGAGCTATGGAAATACAATTTGTAAATGCTTTCATGTTGCAATTCATACCATTCTTATATGCCGGCTGTGTCTCAGCGTCCTATTGAAAGACGGAAGAAGGTGAGTGAGATTACTCTGATGGCTTCATTGCTGTATTCCACTCACCTCAGATAGTCAATCTTTGAAAACTGCATTAAAACTCATTTTAAAACTCACTATTGGACCCACAAATGCAACCTTTTTAATTATAAGACGTAAATTTAAAATACAGATGTATTAAAAACACAAAACAATCAATTAAATAGTCGATCACCAGTGTCTAATGTCCCTAGTGTGTATGTGAAGTTTCAGCTCAAAATACCTCACAAATAATGTTTTAGAACTCTTTGAAACTGCCCCTTTTAGACTTTGAAATCCGAATTGTGTTGTGTGGTGAAGTTTTATAACTAATTTCGAGAGGAGCACACGATTGATCGCGGCTGGTCTCTCATCTGCAATCATTGATAAACCAGTCAGATTAATCCAAGCCTATAAAAAAAACTTCCCTTAAGCTGCGGTCACACTGCACTTTTCCCCCTATAGACTTCCATTCATACGCATGTGAATGCGTCAGACCAGAAACACAAGCTCTTGCGACAAGTTTCGCAGTTCGCTGCGTTGCAAAGTTTAAGCTTGGTGAACTCTGACCTGCAAAATCGCATTACTTGACTGCGTGAGACCAATTGAGGATCAAAACATGACCTCTTTGGACAGAAATTTAAAATATGGACCAATCGCTCGCCTTTTTAAATGTCTAATCATCTTGTTTAATCCCGCTGTTTTAAGCAGCGATGTACTACAGAATTTCGCAAGCTTAAACTCTAGTGTGACCGCAGCTTTACTCCCTTACGCCTTACTTTCCTTATCTTTGTTTTTTAAAGAATCCCCCCTCCACCCCATCTCCCCCTTTCCTCCTTTAAAAAGGGGAGCTCTCGAGAACTACCTGATCTTGGACCCCCCTTTTTCATGCTAAATGACCAGGCAAGAGCCCTGGGCTCAATTATTTCCGAGCTTCGGGTTCTCTCCCTGGACAGTATGCCAAACCTGCAATTAGCATCAAGCAATATATCTTAGTGTGAACACTTGAAATGACTCTTGCTTTAAATTCAAATTAGATCATTCCCTTTTCAAAAGGGGGCGGGGAGCTACAAGCACCTATGCATTAGCTTAGTGGCAGATTTAAAACAGGACTAACGCTATCCTTGTAAAAAACTGAAAATGTCAAAAGTAGTGACTCGAAATGCATCAGTCTATGGCAGGGGTGTCCAAACTCGGTCCCTGAGAGCCGCTGTCCTGCTGAGTTTAGCTCTAACTTACTTTGACACACCTGCAGGTAGTTTCCATTATATCTAGTAAAAGCTTGATGAGTTGCTTGAGGTGTGTTTGATTAGGGTTGAAGCTAAACTTTCCAGGACACTGGCCCTCCAGGATCGAGTTTAGACACCCCTGGTCTGATACTACAATGTTCATTTGTGCCTTCTAAAAGGCCGATCACACCGAACATGCTTTTTGCATTGAGAAGTGCATCTTTTGAATGGTTTACTAAGGGCTGTTTTGCGCACTGTTTATGCGCCCTGCGTGCCTCGTGTTTTAACCGCCTGCTGTGCCTCTCGTTTTTGCTGTTGCATGCTGTGTGCTCGCAGTTAAAAATAAAATTCACCTCTGAGCAGAAAAAACGAGTTACGTCAGTGGCGTCTTTTTCATTCTCCAATCAAATGAAAGCAGAGGCGGGGTTTCTGTTGAGGCAACAGCAGTGTTTGTGTTGTCAGGACAACTATGGAGACTTTTGAAGATAGAGGAGAACCTAGTTGTTGCTGTTTCGTGTTTTTTGGAGCTGTATGACTTCACAAATCGTGAATATAACAATATTCATTCATTCATTCATTTTCTTTTCGGCTTAGTCCCGTTATTAATTCGGGGTCGCCACAGCGGAATGAACCGCCAGCCCATTCAGCATATGTTTTACGCAGCGGATGCCCTTCCAGCTACAACCCATCACTGGGAAACAAATATAACAATATTATTAAATATTAAACTTATACCAATACTAACAGCAACACTCGTGCACAATACAATGCTAATTCAGTCGTTGCCTAGTGACAAAAAAGCACACCGCTCCTTTCATTTTTGAAACATAAAAGTGCGTTCGGTGTGATCGGTGCCTCATGCTCCACATTTATAATCCTCTTGGCTGCTGACATTATCTTCAGCAGGTGTAAACACTATTGGCAGATGGCTGCTTCTCACTTAGGGCTGTTTATGCCAATAAAGGTCGATTTATACTTCTGCGTCAATGTCTGGACGCATAGCCTTTGCCGTAACCATTGGCGAAGTTGTCGCACACCTCTCAAAAAATGTAACGTGTACGCATAGCGCAAGCTCTGTGAATGTTTGGCTTGGTAGCGCTGACGAGTGTGGGCGGAGGTGAGAGCCGCGCGCCTGATGCAGCGAGTGTTTACAAGTGTGGAGTCCCGTTAAGGAGCTCCAGATGGAGACTGTTGTATGTGCTTACCTTATGATTAAAGTTGTTGCACGTCCGCTGTTTCCCGCCTCAAAATGAGCGAATTTGAGCCACTTGTACATTAAGGAAGTGTTCAGAAATAACAGAACACCAGCGAAGAAACTCGACACAGAGAAACATAAACACCTACTGCCAGCTAGCATTTCGGAAGTGTATTGCAGAAAAAACAGAAACAGCGCGCAGAAGTATAAATGCACAGCTACGCGCAAGGCATACGCCGTGGGTTATGGCGATCACTTGACGCAGAAGTATAAACCAGGCTTTAGGGATTGTCACTAATGGGCGGGGCTTTCCCCCTCTGATGACACAATCAAAGGGAGAATGTCAATCAAAGCGTTTCTGCTGACTGTTTTTGATCAAGTGTGAAATGAGAATGAATTCATTTCTATCATTAGAGGCAGGATTTATTGACACAACTGTGTTTAAACCCCTTATAAAAGTGATTTTTTCTCTTTAAGTGATGTTTATTTATAAACAAATTTCGAGAGGATCACATGCTTATGATTGTTCTCAGTTGTTCCAGCATCAGCTCAGGACTAATCATCCAATCAGTTGATTCCTAACTCACTATAAATAAGCAGGGCTGTCTTATCTCAATATCTTCATCTTGAAGAAACCCCCCCACCCAACCCTACTCCCCCCTCCTTTTCAAACGGGCGACACGGTGGACATTGACTAGCACTGTTGCCTCACAGCAAGAATGGCTCTGGATTAATCCCCTTCTAAACCAAGCAGCATTTCTGTACAGAGTTTTGCTTGTTCTTCCCGTGCTCGCGTGGGTTTTCCCTGAGTTCTCCGGTTTCCTCTCACAGTCCAAATAACAACCACCCTAAGCCATTGATCACAAAACTTTATACCATAGCCAAGCTCTAAGCGAGTACACCTCTTTTCAACCATCCATATACAACACTTAGCTACAAATAAGCAAGGGGGAGTCATCGAGATCTACCTGAGCTCAAACTCCCCTCTCGCCCTGCAACGGGAGAGAGCCCAGGGCTCGAGGATCTCATAAGCTCAGGGCTCTCCCCCGGGACAGCATGCCAAACAAGCTTTATAATAAATCATCAGCTAAGTGTGAACTCTTAAAATGATTAAAACGTGCTTCCATACAAATGCTTTACATAAGATTTTCTGCCCAGCAACAGAGCTCTATTATAGTCTGGAATCTTAGGTAATGTAAGAAAATCCATAGAGGACCAAAATCTCACCAGATCATTGTTTGGGGAGACCGACTGATCCGCGGACAGGCCTTCAGACTGCGTCCACTGTTCATCCTCTGCAACTCCTGAGACCAAAAACTCATCCTGCAAGTGTTTGTGCCAAGCATCCTGACTGTGAGACATGGAGATGACTTCATCTGCATCACTGCTCTGCCTTCTGAGACCGGACTGATGTTCAGGGGTCACCAGGCGTGTGTGAACAAACTCTGGGGTAGTTCTGAGCTCTTCTGGCTCTGGCTCCTCCAGCAGCTGCATCAGATCTTTCTGATACTCGTGTGAAAAGAGCAGAGCTTCAGGGACATTCCTGTCTGAATGTGCACATGCTGACTGCGCACTAAACTCAAGCTCTTGTAAGGAAGCAGCAGTGGATTCAGCTGGTGTATGCAGATTATGAGGAGCGCCATGATCAAGTGTGAAGGCGGCAGGATTATTAAATGATGGTGATGGTTTAAATAGATGGAGTTGAGTTAGAAGACTCTGAATGTGTGTGTGGTCAATATCGTTTTCTTTCTCTTTGATTTTCCCTATCTTCATCTCTGGATTTATACATGTTCTATCCCTGTCTCCTGCATAATTCTCTTGCGTTACTTGTGGTGCATCTTGACTTCGACAAACACTAATTTCAGGCCTGGTCTCACATATTTCCTGAGCTAAAAGATCTTTAGTTTTGGAGTCCTGAACTCCATAATTGTTTACTGTGGACATTATGTCCTCATTCAACTCTGTGTTGAAGGATCCATGTGCCTCAAAATCTCCCACTGAACAGACTTCGAGTTCTGCAACTGAGCCGGCTTCACTGGAAGAGTCGGATCTCCAGTCCAGTGGTGGCGGCTCAATCGGGTTATAAGAATCCAGATCTTCCAATTTAGGGCTCTGCAGATTCTCACTATAATTTGTGAATTCAGGAACATGAACAGGAGTTAAATGTGCGTCATGGACTGAAGCTTCAGCTTGAGAGTTTGAAGCAGGAGGTTGGGAACTCTGCTCCAACTCCAAACCTTCATTGTAGATAAAATCTTCTGCCATTACTACTGGTAATACTTTGTCTCATCCAGGGTCTCCCCAGATTCCAGTAATTGGGATGCTTAAAAATCATTCATCTTAGCAGAAGAGCCTTGGTTAATGCAGAATAACCTAAACAACAAATTATAAAAGTATTAGCAACTTTACCATTTAAAACAAAGCCAAACCAATTGTAATGATCATAGATTTAATTAAACCCATTTCTTTTTTTATAATACACAAGTCATCAAAACATGACAAAATGCTTACAAAATATAGCTATGGAGGAATTATGGTCCATTTTTTTTGCATGTGTAGGGTTTCTGCAAGTTTTATGAAAATAGATTTAAGACTTTTAAAAGAAAGATGAAGGAATAAATCGATAAACGCATCAGTCTGTTCTCTAAATGCAAATGCCAGCATGCCCGTAGCCAGCCTGGTGAAATGGGTGCTTAATTTTTCTTAAAAAGTCAACCTTTCTGCAATTATTCGCCTTATTTAAATACTGCATTTTAGTGACATTTTAAGCACTATTTTGAACTAGCATGCCTGAAGGTCATCATAACCACACTTTTTGACTTTTAGACATTCAAATCAATTTTAATATGAGCCGCTTTTAGTGCTTCACACCTTTTTATTGCTCTCTTTTTTTGTCAAGAATAAAGTGCAAGACTTAGGATAAAAGTTACTTGTAAAATGTTTTCTCAACAATACAGTAGCGAAAGATGACTTCTCTTACATCAGATTACACAGCTGGATGTTGAACTCATGAAAAATATTTGTTGGCATTGGCCAAAACTGATAAGCTGAAGTCACACCAAAGTGACAGCCAACAAAGTATTCTGCTTGGTCTTAAAGTCTTTATCAATGGGTTATTTTCACCATGATGGCATAGCAGTCAAAGTAGGACAAATGAGCTCATGCATGGGACAAAATCTGGACCTTTGTCAGTGAGGGGTGGGTATTCCGAACCACCTGAACTCCCCCTGGCAACAGGCCTGAGCTGAATCAGCAACAGATTCAATAACACTTGAATAACATTATCTATTCCTTCGAATGACACTGGGGGCTATTCCGAAAAAGCTGGGTGAACTTACCATCTGCTAAACCCTAAAATCTCGGTTGATTAACCCAAAACCTGCTTAGCATGAGTATGTCGGTTCCAAAACAGCTGATAAGAGTTAGTTAAATTAACCTCCTGAAGATAACTGCTGGTTAATGCTTGCACACTGTGCATTTTCAGTAGATTGCCAAATTCAAGAGTCACCATAGAAAGTCACAGAAAGGGCAACACACTTTACAGAGGCGGAGTTGGTGTATAAGGGAATTAAGGCCGATTATAAAGAAAAAGCAATACACATCTGCATTAACGAAGGAAAGAATTATATAAGGTAATAAACAGATAAGAAAATAAATAATAAGAGAAAATTTGTTAGTTTATTAAAATTACACATGCCACCCTCCCTTTTATTGCAATGAAAAATATAATGTAACTTTAACATCCTGTTTGAGTATGTTGTGCTACCATTCATGCATTTAATTTTCCTGCTATTCATTTTTTATGCCACAATAATAATGTGTATTGACTAGTGTATATAAATTTATAATCCTTTATAGTCCTATAATCCTTATATAAATTGTAATCCTTCTGGAGCTAGAAGAACTCTGTCCAAAGTCAAAATTTAACACAGAAACCTTCTGTTAAAAGGTAATATCTGATTACTGGAGTTATGTATTAAACACTCTAGAATATTCTTTCTGTCATGTAGCTAATAGAAAGGAGGCTGAGGAGGCCTGTCTAACTGCTGTGGGCCCCCAAATAACTCTAAGGAGCTGCTCTTGACCCTAATAAAGGCTAATCATTGGTTGAATTACTTGACCCTAAACCACACAGAGAGAAAGAGAGAGAGGAAAAGAAAAAAAATTCTCCACGAGATTCGAACTCGCTCGGCTGTGAGCACTGTTGTTCTTTAATGGTGCACTGACCACTACTCCATTGCAGCACACTGAAACATGTGTGTAATGATATGCAGAGGTTTATGGCCATGGAACTGTACAGAAGTGTATGAAATGGTTCAGTGCCAGGCATACTGTACAGATAGTTCTACACGCTATTGCCACATTGTACAGCAAAATGCCCTGACGCAAAAACAAAGAGCTGCGCTGAATGTTTTCTATGGTGAGCGCAGACCCGCGGTTTGTCACGTTTGATTTCAAAAAGTTTGTTAAATACATTAACGATGCTTTTGAAAAACGACAACGCTCAGTCCAATATCCATTTAGATTTGAAAAAAACTATGTACTTATAACCCTCTTAAGATGAAAAAAATAGTATATCTGTGCTTCTACGTCCATCAAAATTCTCATCAAAAGAGCATGCAATGCTCAGTAAACTCTCTGAAACAAAGCAGGTTATCGTCAGAGAATAAGTTGCTATGGCTATACCCCAAAAGTTACCATAGAGGTAAAGTTGCTTTTATATTCGTTCATTTAGAAATATTAGAATATTCGATCAGAATTAGCATGCAAATATGACTTCAAAACAACATCAACACTATCTAATTGACTGTGAGCAATGCTGTACACTGGCTGCTAATATGATTTCCCTATTTAGAAGTTTTATTAAAATATAATACTATGATTTCTTATAGTATAATAAATATAGTTTTACCCCATGTGCTCATTTTGTAATAAGTTTAAAGAAACAATTGCTCATTGTTTTTTGGACTAAAGATCTAAAATTCTTGCTAAATCTTGCTATGGAGCAGACATTTGTCTCATTTAATGTCACATTTGTCAGGTAATGTTCCAAAAGTCGTAGTTAGTCTATAAAAAAGTTTATTATTATGTTCAAGAGTTGTTCATGATTAAAAATGTAAACAAAAAAATGGAACACATTTTGTATGGAGACAGTACCAACATGACCAGGCTCCATTGGTGATCATAAAAAGATGCGTTTCACGATTTAGGTGACCTGATATATATGAATATATATGAAGTAGACATCACAATCAAAAGTCTATAGGCAATGCTTCTGACATTTGTAAATTGTTTCAGTCTCTGAAGGCCTACATAAATGTGACTGCATCTCTAGAATAACATACATTACTTTAATCATGTTATTTTGAATATTCGATCGGGATTAGCATGCAAATATGACTTTAAAACAACATCAACACTATCTAATTGACTGTGAACAATGCTGTACATTGGCTGCTTATATGATTTCCCTATTTAGAATTTGCAAAGAATACTTTTCTGAAATAATATTATTAAAGAGAATGTCTGAATATCTGAATATAAAACCAACTTTACCTCTATAAAGTTACCTCCGTTTTTGAAACCAAAGCTGAGGTTATCCACTTACTCTTAAACTTAGCCGGGTATGTCACATAACCTGCTTTCTGGAATACCCCCCTGGAGAGAAAAATTAAGATACATTTGAGAAGCAAATCTGTAAGTCTTGTTCTCTAATTATTTATTAGATCAAATCCTGCACTGGAAAACAAGACTTTTTTCCAGTGCATGCCAGATTTAATGCCACAATTTATTGAGGTAAAGTTTTATATATATTCACATTCGTTCATTCAACGGTCCCTATGTTGTTTACCTATGCTACTTTAAACATGCATTCTGAATTAGCATGCCTTCAAAACAGCATGACTTCAAAACAACATTAGCGCTACTTTAATAGTCATTAGCTGCTAATATGATGTTCCTATTAAGAATTTGCTAATAATACTTTTCTGAAATTATATTATTACGGAGAAAGTCTGAATGTGTGAATATAAAACCAACTTTACCTCAATCCACAACTTTACTAATTCAAAACTTGGTGATCTGATTTAAGAGCTCTTTTTTGTTGACCCTGGTGAAAAATCCAGCTTAAACCAGCCTAAGCTGATTAGCTGGTTTTAGCTGGTCGACCAGCCTGGTTTTAGAGGGCTTTTGGCCATTTCCAGGCTGGTTTCCAGCCTGGTCTTAGCTGGTCAGGCTGGAAAATGACCAGCTAAAACCAACTTGACCAGCCTGGTTTAAGCTGGACATAGCTGGTTTTGGCTGGGCTCCCAGCTTGGCTAGGCTGGTCAAGCTGGATTTAGCTGGTCATCTTTCAGCCTGACCAGCTAAAAACCCCTCTAAAACCAGACTGGTCGACCAGCTAAGACCAGCCAACCATCCTAGGCTGGTTTAAGCTGGTATTTTCAGCAGGGGAAGCATGGGCAAATCTAAACTTTTTAGAGACTGCCAATAGAAACACCGTGTATTCATCTCATTCGATTTCACAGCACTGAACTGACTTGATCTGAATAAAACACATTGTTGTGTTTCCTGAACTTGTCTTGCATTGATGAAACTTCACACGGTTGTTCTACTAATTTGCCTCTTTGTAATGCTGCTGTAAAAATAAAGGTGATTTGACAATGCTAATACCAAGGTGATATCAATCACTGGTCTGTGGTACAATCACAGACACAGTAAAGTTTACGTTACCTTTGTGTGAAGTAAATCAGAGCGTGGTCTACAAAGATAAAGTTCAAAACGTAATGACGTAATCATACACAGCTGTGTTGACTTGTAAACGTGGACAGCTCAAAGTGCAGGACACCACAAATATGGAGTTTAAGGAGAAATCAAAGTTGTGTAAACTAAATAGATGACATACACACGAAAGTGATGCGTATATTATGTTTAGTGGTATTGGATATAACGGCTTACCTTTCATCTATTACCCTATAAATAATCACAAATCAGTAACACGCAAATCCTGTCCATTCGCTTAAATGGCTGGAGCTTGGAGCCGATCACAAAGACGCAGTATTTCAGTAAAACATCCCTAAACACCAACGGGATACATTTTGTGAGGTACAAAAAACGTTTAATCGTTTTTATCTTGTTATTGTGCGGCTCAACCTAAAAAAAACTTCAGCGTAGTTGAGGATCTCAATACTGCGCATGCGCATTTGAATAAGACATGACTAATCCATCTATCGATTTGTCTTCTTAAGAAAAGTTTTATTGTTTTTATTTTGTTTTTATTGTTATTTAGTTTTTATTAGAGTATAATACTATGATTTCTTATAGTATAATAAATATAGTTTTACCCCATGTGCTCATTTTGTAATAAGTTTAAAGAAACAATTATTCATTGTTTTTTTGGACTAAAGATCTAAAATTCTTGCAAAATCTTGCTATGGAGCAGACATTTGTCTCATTTAATGTCACATTTGTCAGGTAATGTTTTAAAAGTCGTAGTTAATCTATAAAAAAGTTTATTATTATGTTCAAGTGTTGTTCATGATTAAAAATGTAAGCAATAAAATGTATATATTGAACACATTTTGTATGGAGACAGTACCAACATGACCACAACATGACCAGGCTCCACTGGTGATCATAAAAAGATGCATTTCACGATTTGGGTGACCTGAAGCCAAATATATATGAAGTAGACATCACAATCAAAAGTCTATAGGCAATGCTTCTGACATTTGTAAATTGTTTCAGTCTCTGGAGGCCTAAATAAATGCAACTGCATCTCTAGAATAACATACATTACTTTAATCATGTAATGTAAAACTGTTCTTATTTTATTTTTGTTTCCTTGTAAACATTGTTTTACCGGTTATATAATTATAATAATAAATACAGAATTTCCTATTTAGCTTGTCAAAATGAATTAATTTGCCTTATTAACATTTTAATAACATATTCAGTGTAAAAAATTACTTTATTTTGCAATTAAGAATCCTCACATTATAAAAAAATCTACATTTTAAAAATAAATACACAATTAAACATAACTTGTTTAAATTATTTACCTGTGTAGAAATCAACAAAATATCAAAATACAGCATTATTATTATTAGCATTAATATGTATAAAGTGCACATTGTTCAATTACACAATTATTGTTAACTACATTACAAACAGTAACAGATTTGTAATCAGCGATGCAGTGTAAAGTCATTCAGTTCCCTGCAAAAGATGCTTTTCTTACGTGGAGTTTTAGTCTTGTTTCTAGTCCAAATATCTAAAAATTCATAAAAATCAACAAACATTTTCTAAACAAGCACAAAATATTCTATTGTTTTCCTAATTAATGTCAAAATTAAGTAATTTTTTCTTAAAACAAGCAAAATAATCTGCCAATGGGGTAAGCAAATAATAATCTCATTTTCTATTTGAGATATGATTATACCACACTGCCAGCCATAGAGGACATCCAGAGGAAACACTGTCTGCGTGAAGTATTCTTAAGGATTCCTCTCACCCTGCTCACAGACTGTTTTCTCTCCTGCCTTCTGGCAGGCGCTTCAGGCTCCCCCGGACAAAAACCAGTAGACTAAGGAACAGCTTCTTCCCCAGAGCTGTCTCCCTTTTGAACTCTGCTCCCCACTGACTTTTTGCCCCCCTAATACACCCCCCACTCTCCTCATAACTCAGACTCCTCATAATCACTGCACTACTTAACAT
>CAIGQZ010031698.1:6649715-6669287 GCA_903798205.1 Danio tinwini | reverse complement strand
TCAATCAATCAATCAATCAATCAATCAATCAATCAATCAATCAATCAATCAATCAATCAATCATCCAGCTAACAGAGTAATCTACAAGTAGAACAAACCCGAGGAAGAAAAGTTCCTGATTGTTAAAATTCATAAAAAGAGAGAAATATCCAGCAGTATGCAAACATCTCCATCATAATTACAAAAATGTCAGATTCTTTTTTTATTCAATAATAATAATGTTCCATATAATTTGTTTATACAATATACAACGCTTTGAGCTTTAGTATGACTCAATCAGTCACTACAGAAAACAGATTTTCAGCATCTCTTTACTTTCTCAGGTAAAAACACTTTTGCATGGAGGACGAGCATCATCAGCAAGCAGGTCAGCTGTCATCATTGTCATATATATCTGCAATCAAACAAAAATCAAAAACAATACATAAATCATAAGGATATTGCATTCAGTTGCTATTGTATAATGCAAAATAAAATGTTCCCATGCATTGTAATACTACTAAAGCTGTAAAATAGTGGAAAAATTATCAACCTGAAGAAATTTCAATGTCATCGTAAACATCATTCTCCCTTTAAAACAAGAGAAAAACAGAGGGTTAGATAAAAAAATAAATAAAACTATTAAGTTATTCAAATTAAATGAATAAATTAAGTTATACACACTCAGGTAAAAGGTAATCCAAGGGTACATATCCATCTGTGGAAAGATGGATATGATTACATATACTGCGATCAAATCACATCTTTATCTCTCAACATTATTTTTTAATTCAATAGCATAACTTATCCAGCAGGTGGTGTGTTTGACTCACATTTGCCCTCATTATTTCGGCACAGAACTTGTTTCTTGCTGGTCTCCTGTAGAACCTCCAGAATCTCTCCACGGACCACCGGAAGTTCATTGCACCCGCGCTTCTTCAACGTGGCATTAGGATCCACCGTCATGGTGTACAGAACTCGAATAGGTCCTTCTAACTGTTAAATCAATTATAAACGTGTATATTTTATTACAGTTGAGAACCCCCGAGGGCTTCTCATGACAAGGATCAACAAGTATCAAAGCAAATCTGACACAAGTAAACAGATGCACCTTAAACTTCTTTCGAATATTTTTCTCTTCCTTCTTGGTCAATTTTGGATTGTGGCTGAAAAAAAAACGTATTTAAATTAGTAACACAATCACTTTCTGAAGTCAAAAGGCATATTATGATGTTGATTGGCTGGTTTAAGCAGGTCTACCAGCCTGGTTTTAGAGGGGTTTTGGCCATTTCCAGGCTGGTTTCCAGCTATTTCCAGCCTGGTCTTAGCTGGTCAGACTGGAAAATGACCAGCTTAAACCAGCTTAAACCAAAGCTGGACATAGCTGGTTTTGGCTGGTCAAGCTGGTTTTAGTTGGTTAACTCCCAGCCTGACCAGCTAAGGCCAGGCTGGAAATGGCTGGAAACCAGCCTGGAAATGGCCAAACCCCTCTAACACCAAGCTGGTTGACCAGCTAAAACCAGCCAACCAGCTAATGCTGGTTTAAACTGGATTTTTTTAGCAGGGAAAATGCTAAAAACAAGTCATACTTGATCATATTACTAAAAAAACACATCATCTACTAGAGGAAAGTGTAAACAAAAGCCACTTTCACACAGCGATACTGGAAAATATAAGGAAAATTACCAGAACGACTTTACCTGTACTTTCAAAAAGGGCCTGTTCACACGAACCTTTCCGGAAAATTGCCGGTAATTTTCCGGAAAGGTGTGTATGTGTGAAAGGGGCCTCTTTATCTGCTTCAGCAGTTATCTATTAACATACAAGTCTAAATAAGTTTGTAATTTGTTTATAGCACATTAAGTTGAAGAGAGACACAACAATGTGTTATTTTTTACACTTTAGCTAATTCTGAGTGGCATGCTTCATGTTTCATACAGTTCTATATTTGCCCAGGTTTAACAATTAATCCTGTGTATTCACACATTTGCATTCCTAAATCCCAAGATAACTTTTTGTGTGTGTGTGTGTGTGTGTGTGTGTGTGTGTGTGTGTGTGTGTGTGTGTGTGTGTGTGTGTGTGTGTGTGTGTGTGTGTGTGTGTGTGTGTGTGTCACTGTCATTGATCAGATGACCATAGAATGTAAGCTGTTTTCATAACCCGATTAGGCATGGGCCGGTATAAGATTCTGACGGTATGATAACCTTGGATAAAAATATCACGGTTTCACAGTATCAGGGTATTGTGCTCACTGCTCTAAAATATATTCTTTCTATACGTTTTTCCCCTTTTGAAAACAATATATTTATTTTTTGAAAGATTTATAATAGTTTGGAGCAGTAAACTCTAGGCTCAATATGTCAGGCTAAATAATTCAAAAGATTAATTGACTTCTGCTGTCTTCATTAGTTTCAAAAACATAATTTCTTCACAATTTAAAATGGCATCTTTGGATATTTTTTTTTCTGCTGGAGATACTGCTGTCCTAAAAAAAAAAATGTAAACAAAAAAATCTTACACATACCTTAGGAACGGTATTACAGAAAATTTTGGCGGTTTTAAAACCTTGACTTTTCCAAACCTTGATACCTTGATATACATTGAAAACGGTTATTGTCCCATGCCTAAACCCGACCCATCCTTCATCCTTATATTATGGAACATTCTACCAGAAACTTTATCTATCCCTGAAATAAAAACATAAATACAGTGAATAAAAAATATTTCATACCAAAAATGTCTAAAATGGACTGATGGTTGATTTCTGTGAGTTGTTCTGTAAAGGAATATGTCATTGGTTTGGTTCTCAGTTTTAGCTTTCTTCATTAAAAACACTTAACAAATTTACAAACCCTGTCCTCAACCCAACTGAACTTACAGCTTTAATAGTTTTGTTATGCTAAAAAAACCCTTCATAAATAGGACGTTTAAGTTGTTATCATTCATATCAATCGATTAAAAGTATAAAATTAGAAATAAATTCTACAAATAAATACAATTGTCTCCTATGTTTCTGTCAGTCCTGTCACATTTGCATTAAATTGAACATAATATTCGTGCAATACACCTTTAAGGCTATGACTCAGAGAAAGTGACTTTATTTGATGGAGGAGAAGGTGACAGCGATCAAAGATGCGTTCTATCACTGAATTGTGTGATTTTATGCTTGTTTTGGTATGATTTCTTTTCAGTAGGACAAGCTTAAAGGTCAGGCCCTGTCACATTTTTCAGGCCACTGGATCCAGGCCGGGGCACAAAATATATGGGTAATGACGGATCAGTCATTTGTATCATCAAATGCATTATTTTTTGTACAGTATTACTAACAATACACGAAATACTACAAATATATAATTTTTTTTTATTAATATTCATTTTGATCATCCATTACATATTTGACTGTAGGTAATGAGATACTTAGTTTGTGTTTGTTCAACCGATTTACATCTAAACAGACTCTAAACCTACCCCTTACTGTCACAATCACCAGTGCATACAGTCCATACAGATCGCTGGAGAACTACAAATCTGCCACCAAAATCCTGTCATGCACCTCACACACACCTGTTCCAGTTCTCTGTTGATTTTTAAGTGAAAATGTATGTTTCTGGTAGAATGTCCCATATATATTATTGTATATATTGACTTTCATAGTATTTGTTTTTTCTACTATGAAAGTTACTGCTTACAGTTTTTCATCTTTCTTTAAAATATCTTCTTTTGTGTTGAACAGAAAAATGAAATTTATGAAGGTTCAGAACCATTTGGGAGGCGGTTAAATTGTTAATTTAGTAAATAGTAAATGCTTATTTTTGTGTGAACTATCCTTTTAACACTGTAGACCTTATAGGAGAAAATTACCAAGGCTATTTTCTATTTGGAAAATGAAGTATTTTTTGTTTGTTTTTTATGGAACTCAAATGTAGACCTTTAAATGCAGTCACATTAGTGAAACTTCAGCAATATTTTGTGGGAAACATTTCTGTGTGACTCTTAGGCCACTTTCAAAACAATCTTTGGCCTGGTCTTGAACCCATTAGGCTCAAGGCTCCTATTACAATTTTTTATACATGATATGTCATTTAAATGTCTGGTGTCTTTAGAATATGTTTGTGAACTTTCAGCTTAATGCCTCACAGATCATTTATTATACCCACCAACACAATTTTGTGGGAATCTCAGCCCCAAAACTGTTTACTCTGTTCTTTCAGAGACGTTTCTCTATTAGCTGAAACAGCGAGCAATTATAAATACTGATGGTTTAATAAAAATTACAATCAATAAGACAAGCTAGATGCAAGAAAGAAAGAAAGAAGCAATTCAGCCCTCCAAAAGTAAATTGACTAAAATTAATTAACATTAAATGACATGTCACTTTAAGATGCACAGATCTACAGGATTTCAAATACATTCCTTATTGTTTATTCACTGTTCTCTCAACTGTATCTACAAGAGTTCACGCTTAGCTTATGCTTAGCTTATGATTGATTATAAAGTGTGTTTGACATACTGTCGAAGGAAAGAGCCCTGAGCTCATAAAATCCTCGAGCCCGGGGCTCCCTCCCATTTGAAGGGCGAGAGGGAAGTTTGAGCTCAGGTAGGTCTTGAGAACTCCCCCCTTATTTAGGGCTGATGACAGATTATAAATTGCTATATAGAGATAAACTGCTGGTTAAAAGCTCAAATATAGTGATACTTTAGGTCCCGTTTACACTAATACGTTTCACCTAGCGTTTCTGAACAACTCTCCATCCACACTACACCGCAGAAAACGCACATCACGTGACCACACACACACTCTGGCATGCGATGCAGCGTATGTGGACGTCTGAGCTCCAGGCAGTCATCTAGTCAGGTGGGAGCTGTGCACGTCAGACTAATCATTAAGGATGTACCGCTGGATCTAATCTCACTATATTTGTTAAACGTGATATTTACCTCACCTTGTTGTCTATATCTAACAACATATTCCCCGACTTTGGTCTTTTTGAATCTATTACTTGTTCTCAGGTAACTTGTTTTGGCTGAGCGCAAAGATGAGTTAATATAATTTATGAAACTGCGTACACTGATTCTGCACATTTGACTGATTGCTTACCTTTATTTCCTATAATGTATAAACTTATTGTACGTTATACTTTTAACTAGAGGGGGAAACCCACACGAGCACGGGGAGAACATGTAAACTCTACACAGAAACGACAACTGGCCTGATAAGTATTTGAACCAGTAACGTTCTTGCTGTGAGGCAACAGTGCTAACCACTGAGCCACCGGTGGAAAGGAGGGAGGAGTAGAGATGGAAAGGGGAATTCTTCAAGGCGAAAATAACTAAAGTAAGAAACTCTGGTTATGCATAGTGAGTTAGGAATCATCTGATTGGTGAAACATGCGTTAATTAATGCGGGACCAGCCGTGATCAATCATAAGCACGTGCTACTCTCGAAATTATTTTATAAATAAACTTCACTTAAGGCCGGCTCACACTGTGAGATTTTTTTATAATCCTGAAGGATTGTAGCATGTCAAACTGCACGAACATGGCTCTCATGTCAAACTGTATGATCTCAGTTGTCATAAAATCAGACTGAACGACAATGAAGATGCACCAAACATGGAAGAAAGCACTCCCGGAGTTTGACGTCATCCACCGGCGACACTTTCACTATGCCGCATTCTGAAATGATTGTTCACAGCAAATGTAAACAAACTGTAGCAGCAATTTTGCACACAGCGTGTCTCAATTTCCCCGGAGTCGTTTGAATTGACGCATGAATCGCGTCATCAAATTCGGAGCTCCTATTGGTTCTTGGATTGACGCTCAATGCAGCACTGCAGGAAAGTGTCTGAAATCTTCTGACACTGCCAGAAGTTCATTTGAGAGAAAATCTGATCGCAATGGGCACTAAGCGGCTGTCTGTGAACATGTCAAACCAACGATCAAAGATCACAGATTTTAGCCTCGGATTTCAGGAATCTTTTAGGATTTCCCAAATTTGTCTCAGATGGCAAAATCGCGGCTGAAATCTCACAGTGTGAGCAGGGCTTAAGTGAAATATGCCAAGGTGGACATTTTTGGTGTCTATTTGTTTAAAGGTGCTGTATGTAAGTTTTTGACTTTTCTAAAGCATAAAAATACCATAATATGTGTGCAGATATTTAAGAAACATCCTAAGTGAACAAATTTGTTTAACTGAGAAACAATGCTAAAGTCAGATATTCTGCTTTGAAAATGTTTTTTCCGTGCCAGAAAACTGTCTTTGTTTAGGTAAATTTAACCTGCACAATGCCAGTTTAGCCAATTACATTTCAGCACCCCGTGTTGCCTTGTTGGAAACTTACCTGAGGTGATCACTGTCATAGGTTTCACATATTCAGCTGTGAGAAATAGAAGCAGTTTCTAATATATCAATTCGAGGTGTTGGTAAGAACCAAAACTCCTTTTACAGTTTTTCTCAGTGGCTTTGGTGCATTTCTCAAAACACTATTTACATTTGCACAACAGTTAATGCATTTCTTAAAACAATTAGTGCAAACTGCAAAACCTAGTGGATAACCTGCAAAAGCGTGTCACTTGCTCAAAATGGAGAGCTCATTCCTCAAAAGCAAGTATTCATGTCAATGAAGGTGTCAGTGTCATCAAAATGAAAAGTCCTGACACCATTGTTTATGAACAAGATAGTCAAATGGCTTTGTCATGTTTTCATTATGACACTTTGTACATTTTTTCCAATGCAAAAAAGTCAGATTTTGGTGACACGTCCTGAAAATGCTCAAGACAGCACTATATACTATTTGCACAGCCATTTGAAAACTACAGTAAATTTAGACCACTGCATTTAGTGAGGTATCTGAGTACAAGACACTGAATATGTATGTTTCACGTTTACTGCAGATGCTCTTTACAATTCTAATTTATTCACAGCATTGTGCAAAAGAATAAATACACCCTTATTTACAACAAACATAAACTTCCTTTGGGTAGAGCTGTGCACAACTGTAAACAATATTGCAGTACATATTGGAACTGAATCTACAACATACACAGCTCTGTAAATCATTCATGAAATTGCTCAATTTAGAAGACATTTTCAGAAAAAAAGAAAGTTTTTAAATAAAATGAGCTTGACAGATTTTGACAACTAGTTCAACATTTTTGTATGTAATGACTCAAGTAATGAAATGAGGACTATTAGTTTTATATGGAATGACTATTCAGCATCCACAAGTTTAGTTAATTTTGACTGACATGACATAAGCAAATGATAATGTTACACAAAGCAGAGAGTTGTATAAAAGCAATTGATGCATGTCCAAAAGCATTCGCAATTTGCTGGAAGGAATGAGAAACTGCTACTATGATGTGCACAAATGACTAACTGTTTTGAAAAATGCATTAACTGTTGTGCAAATGTAAATAGTGTTGTGAGAAATGCACCAAAACGACTGAGAAAAACTGTAATATAGAAAATAATCCCTCTATCGCATGTCGTTGCTTTTATTTAGAACACAATTTAAATTACTCGCTTCTGTACTCAATTTGGCATCCCGCACTTGCATTTATTTTGATCCAGGAGTGCAATACCTAGTTCAACCACTGGGTGTCAAACTTACATACTGCACCTTTAAGCTACTAAAGCCCACTGTAACCTGTATTTTTTGTGTTTTGCTCCTACTTGGATCATTTGTACAGAAGCCACTCTTTATAGTACTAAACCCATATGACAGTCCAGCCCAATCTCACAAGGAAACATAACTATTTTACATATTGTCAGAAAAGTGGCTAATTTTTAGGAATTCATACAAATTTGTTTGCATTAAAACACAAGATTTTAAAAATAGGCTTGCCCCAAACCTCACCCATAACACTACCTCTCATTGTGGGATGATTCAATTGTATTAAATTGTACAAATTAAACCATATAAATTAATAAAAATGGGCCATTCTATATGCACAAAGACTTTTAATTTTCAGCCAGGCAGCCCAAGGGCTTTCCATTACAAAATTGTCACATTTAAGATCTGATTTCTTTAAAAATCAGCATCTTCACTGCCTGTTAGATATATAATATGAAGTGGGTCTCAGACAGGACAAGAAGCACTGCATTAAATTACATTTCAACTAGCCATGTCTTTAAAATATGACAGTTTATTTTACCCCAGTATTTTCAATGGAATTTCTGCGCTAGCTTGTTGCTACTGACAGAGCTAGTGGTTATTCATCTCGTTTCATGCTTGAAAACCTAAATGAATGCTTTAGTCTATTTGACTGAATGTATTGTCATTACATTACAACATCGATGCTGTAAAAACACCCTTGTGAAATTGACAATAGTCACATTAAGCTTTCACCTCGAAGTTTATCGATGGCTTTAAAACTCTAGCTGTGCATATAGCCCATTGCAGTGAGATTGAGTTTGGATAGTCCTGTTGCACGATTTGGCTGATTTGAAGGTTGCATATATTAAGTAACATATTGCTTGAAGGAAAGTAACGGCATATAATAAGCATAACCAAACCCCTTTAAAAAAGAATTTGTGTCGATAAAATTTTTGATCATGTAAATCTGTCAATAGCATGGGTTCCAATTTAAATGAATAGTTTTTGTTAGGGTAGATATTACGTTTAAACTGACATTAATTAAATTTAGGCTGTGTTATTCTGTATCCTTATTCACATCAAATTTTCAAAACCCAGGCTATTATTATTATCATTACTCTAATCATTAGTATTTTTTAGTTTTTGAATGAATGACATTTCATCTACATAAGAGTTCAACCCACTAAACATACAGTATATCTCTTTTCTCACAGCCTCATTTCCATTTGTGTACAATGATACAACAGAAGTCTATTTGTTAAGAAAATGAGATGAGAGTAAAGCGGACAGAAACCTGATCTCTGGAGGGGGAGGAGGAAAGTCATGGTCCACGTCATCATATACATCTAGGAACAGCAGAACATGAAACATGTCAATCCAGTGCAGAAAAGTCATGATATATCCAGCTGCAGGCCCGTGGATATACACACGTTTCAGCCCACTAGATCCAGGCCGAGGTGCACAATATATGGGTAATGATGGATCAGTTGCTGTTTTGTATCTTTAAATGCAATATTTTTTGTACAGTATTACTAACAATACATGAAATACTCTAAATATATAATTAGATTTGTTATTGATATTCATTTTGATCATCCAAAACATATTTGACTGTAAGCTATGAGATACTTAGTTTGTGTTTGTTCAACTGAACAGTGTAGTTTTACACCTACACCGACTCCAAACCTACCCCTTACTGTCACAACCACCAGCAATCTAGTCCATACAGATCGCTGAAGAACTACAAATCTGCCACCAAATGAACTACAAATCCTGCCATGCACCTCACACACACCAGTTCCAGTTCTACTTTGATCACACACATACACACAGCTGGGAGTTGCTCAATGACTGATTACAGAGACTGTATATACTGCACTGTTTGACACACACTTTGCTGAGTCTTGTTTGGTTTAGCCCCTGTAACATTTCGAAGCATTCCATTGTCTTGTCTTGCCCTGTTTTCTGACCTTCGCCTTGTTAATTGTTTTATGTTGTTTGCTGCCTGAACGGATCTCTTTGCCTGTGACCCTGACTACTCTTTTGGATAACCTGTATGCTTCTGTCTGTTCCTGATTGACCACTGGCTGCCTGACTACTCCTATTAATAAACTGCACGTGGATCCTTAACTCCATTGTCCAGCACCCTTATGCTACACTTTTATTAACACCTACACCAACCCTAAACCTACTCCTAACAGTAACCTCTTGTTTTATTAACGTCTACACCCACCCTGATCCTAATCCTACCTTCACAGTAATGAAAATCTGTATTTATTGTTTGTGAAGTGACACAAAAACTACTTTATAGGCCTAATTTAGCTATCTGATTTGTGAAAACGTTTCCATTTACATTTGACCAAATAAATTGAACCTCCGTTAAACGGATATGATCCTCAAATCCCACGTTATATTCAAAATTATTTAGGTTATGTTGACTAAAGCATCAGATACAACACATTTTATTTAACCCTTGTGCACTGTTCAGATGCACTACCCTTTCGTTATGTTCGGGATGAAAACATCCAGTGAATTAAACTGCTGTAAAATATATATTTTTATTACATTTTTTTTTGCATAAATCTGTTAATCAACCCTAGTCCTGATCAAAACTACTAAATGTTTTTAAAAATTACAGGATTTTAACTCTTTAATTGACAAATTCACAAAAGATGTTACTGATTTGGTGAAAGAAAGACTCAAAATGACGTATTTTCCATATAAAAAATAATTGTGGACTGGATATTTTGACCTTTTATCACAGTCTTGGACATGTGAACGATTAGTACCAGCATTGGCTTTGATGCATTGTTAGATTTTTATTTTTTTGACTTCCATTATAACCACATTTGATGGTGCATAAATACACAGTCTTTGTTTTTGCTTACTCCATGTAGTTCTGAGAGCTGAGATGCATATTTTGATTTTCTCAGACACAACAAGGTAAGTTCACAAAGGTCATTCTCACAAACATACACACACTTTAATCTGCTGTTACAGTCCATATAAAATCCAGAAACCAAGCCTTTTTTTTGCACAGGCCTAAAGGATTAATAGTGCTAATTAACAGTAAAAATTACAAATTTTACCTCTTGCCAACAGGGAAAACCACCAACAATCAAAAATGCATGATTATATGATGTCATGGTTTTGCAATCAAGAAGATGTGGTCATAATGGAAGTCAATGGTGCAAAAGCAGCCACCAACAGTAAATTAGAGAGAAAAAAATGAAAATTAATCTAAAACAATGCATCAAAGGCAATGTTGTTTCACATGTTCAAGACTTTGATAAAAGATAAAAAATAAAATAAAATCCAGTCCACAATTACTTTTTACATTGAAAATACGTCATTTTGTGTGGGTTTTTTCCAAATCATTTAAAAATTTGGCAATTAAAGAGTTAAAAACCTGGAATTCTCTACACAATTTAGTAGTTTTGACCAAGTCTGAGGTTGATTAACAGATTTCTGTGAAAAATTTTTGAAAAAAAAAAAAAATTGTAGTCTTATTTAGTGGATGTTTTCATCCCGAACATAACAAAAGGGTATTAAATTTGCCCAGAGTGTATTGATAAGTTAAAAATAAAGGATTTCAAATCATCTGCTAGCTACAACACATAAAAGTTGTGGCCTAATAAGCCTCAAAATCAGTCCAGAGTGGATGAAAACATCTCCAACAGTACCTAAGGATTAAATAATATTCATTTTTATAGAAACGTAAGCTATATTTCGATATTATTCGGCATACGAATGATTTTATATGTAGGCTACAGGAGGACTTGTACTTCACATGTGTTCCAAACGTCAGGACAAGCGCTGCACATGGTGGGCCATTACTTCCATTAGGCTAAAATAAACATTTATTTTTGTCCTACAGAAACGTGCAAAACATCTTTCAAAAGTGTAAAGAGCTTTCTTTATTTTGTGTATAACCTGCTCTTCCAAAATCAAAACAGTCCGCCCTTTCTAAAAGAACAAAACTGTATATTTGTCTTTTTTCCAGCACTCCATTCACAGACTACAAGTGTCATGATTGCCATCGATCTATGTTGGGAAAGATCGTTGGTGAACTACAGACCTGTAAAGAACTACAATTCCTTACATTATGCTTTGCACACACCGGACTCCATTTCCATCAATCACACACACACAGCTGAAACCCGTTATCATGGATTGTTTGGACTATAAATACATCTTGCTATCTGAGTTCATTACGGAGTCTTTGTATGTCATGTGAATGTTTTGTTATGGTGATGTTCCTCAGTCTTGTTTGAGTTTTCAGTCACTGTGCGGTGATGAGACGAGGACAAAAGGTAGGATTCAATTGCAATTTTAATGATACAGTCTTCGTGAAGTCTTACAAAGTATCAAATAAACAAACAGAAAAAAGCAAATGAAACTCAAACAAGACTGAGGAACATCACCATAACGGAACATCCACATGACATACAAAGACTCCGTAATGAACTCAGATAGCAAGATGTATTTATAGTCCAAACAATCCATTATAATGGGTTTCAGCGGTGTGTGTGATTGATGGAAATGGAGTCCGGTGTGTGCAAAGCATAATGTAGGGAATTGTAGTCCTTACAGGTCTGTAGTTCACCAATGATCTTTCCCAACATAGATCGATGGCAATCATGACAACAAGCATGTGATGCATCTTTGTTGTTAATAGCTGCCATTTCGTAATTTAACATTCTAATTTTGTCTTTTAATATTAATGAAAAAAAATAAATAATTGAAACAGACATCTCATACAGTCTGTGGCATTGCTTTGAGTGTTGGATTGGCACTGTTATATCCAACTCATAGTCCACGCTCTCACATGTTTGTTTTTTTTTTCCATTTTGAGAGGAGTAAAATTTACATATGTGGTTTTAAAAGCCAGATGCATATCTTTTTAGATTAGACCAGTTCCGTTTTGTCTAGAGAGTGTTTTAGACCACCTCCTGGAGTGATGAGCAAATAGATTTATATTCATCTTGAATGCATTTCGGAGAGCATTTACACTTGTACGTTTCATGATCAGCTGATCAGAAAAAAAAAACACATGAAGTGACCAGGTGTAAACCAGAGCCATAGAGTGTGAAAGAGAGTTGTGACAATAGAAGTCCAAAATGTTCAATCGTCGCGTGATTCATGTACACTTCCAGGAAATGCTTTGCGGTTAATTCAAATGAAGTCAGATATCATTAAAATATACACAATCTAACTTTTAGAAACTTTGTACCTTTCAAAAGTGCAAATCCAGTAACTCAGCTGTAAGCGCTAACTTCTGAGAACTATTGAAAGGCTCCATGAGCTGCCATTACTGTTGAAAAATCATTCCATTGTAGTCAATGAAGTCGTCATAACTCTCTCTCTATGGCTCTGGTGTAAACAGGCCCTATATGTATGTGCACATTCTCATTAGCTGCAGTTGTAACACTTCTAGCCATAATCAACCTACTCATGGTGTAAGTTCCTCCCATTTGAAAGCCAGTGGTGTAAAGTAACTAATTACAAATACTCAAATTACTCTAATTGAGTAGTTTTTCTCAGGATTTGTACTTTTACTCTCACTTGAGTAAATTTTTTGTGCAGTATTGGTACTTTTACTCCACTACTTTCCTTCACCTGCAGTCATGGCTATTTTTTCCTGTCTATGGGGATTAGAAAATCAATCATGTGATTCCCGTCCAATCAAATCGCACATAGAAGGTAATCTGCATCATAATAAACTACCTCAAGACATGTGTGATGTCAGATTGACGTTGTACCATATCGTCATGAAGACGCTGCATTTTGTTTGGAAATGAAAATCAGGTTGACATCAGAACTCAACGTCAGCCCAACGTCTATGTCCAACGTCCAACCTAAAACCAACCAAATATCAACGTCTAATGATGTAATAGCTTGACGTTGTGTGGGTGTTACCACTATGACGTTTATTAGATGTTGGATTTTGGTTGCCGTACCTGATGAATAAATGTCAGTATTTGATGTCAATATGTCGCTGGTTTAAGATGTTGGCTCGACGCTGGATTTTGGTCATTTTCTAACAACCTAAAATCAACCAAATATCAACGTCGTTTGACGTCATTATTGGACATCAAAATAACATTGTCCTTAGACGCTAGCTAAACATTGAATTTTGGTCACCTGACATCACAACCTAAGCCTAACCTAATATTAACGTCTTATGACGTTGTGTGCCTGCTGGGCAATAATTAGATGCACTACAGAATGTTACGTTTACACACATCCACAAATTAAATGTAAATGCATCAGCTTTTTACAGTGTAATACTCACTACTCTTGAGTACTTTCAAAAGGGCTACTTTTTAATCATACTTTAAGTAATAATCACAGCAAATACTTTAACTCTTCTTGCACTACATTTTTAGGCAAGTAATGGTACTTTTACTTAAGTATGGTTTTTCAGTACTCTTTCCACCACTGTTGAAAGCCTGGACCTAGTGGTGTAAATTTAGGTGTTCCAGTCCACTTTTAGACACGTACTCACTAACATCCCTTCCCTTGTTCCCTCAGAGTAATCCCCAACGCCATTTTAAAGTGTCATCAAGTGAATAAGGGAAGCTTACATCGACAAATCATATGTCTTCTTCATATGCCCTTTCCAGCACCTATATATCCCAGAATGCAATGCGATCATGATGTCACAACAGTATGCTTTTCAAGTGCTCAATGATTTAGGGCAGGTGTTCTCAAACTCAGACCTGGGAGGGCTGGTGTCCTGCAGATTTTAGCTCCAACTTGCCTCAACACACCTGCACGGATGTTTCTTGAAAGCCTAGTAAGAGCTTGATTGGCTAGCTTAGGTATGTCTGATTGGGGTTGAAACTAAACATTAAAGGACTACGGCCCTCCAGGACCGAGTTTGAGGCATTCCATTAAAACCTATTCAGATGTTCCCCCAGTAGTGGATACTTGCGTAACATAATCAATAATGTACATCCAAGGGAACAAGATGGAGGGAAGTTTTGAGAGTGAAGGGCATAAAAATATAGTGTGTCCTGAAACGTGTGGGTCTGCGGGTCTACAGCTGGACATATTAGAGAAGTCTTATCTCTGCATGTAGAAGTCAGTGTGTTGTGTACCTACCATCACTGTGAAAACTGCTGCAAAGAGAAGAAACATAATATGAGCAAAACCATTGAGTGATATAAAAGTGGCCACTGTTCTCCCTCAACAAGTCTCACCTGTCCATGGGGTCATTGGAGCTGCTGTCGTCATTGACCGGCAGACCTACAGGAGGGCTGAAGAGAGGTGCAGCTTGACCACGGATTTTCCTCTTTACTTCCTCATAATCCACATCAACACAGGAGTTACTGATGTAGCCGACTGCAACAGAAAACACATACATCTAACTTTATGATTTTTTACTGTAACAGGTTAAAATTGTTGTTGTTATCATTTGCTCTTTTGACAGTTATGAAGAGTTTAAAATTAATATTCTGGTTTAAAATGTAGTTAAATATAAGTTAATTTCAAGCCCCGGCTGAGTCAGTTGGCATTTCTGTGGGGAGTTTCTCCAGGGTTTCCTTCGGGTGCTCTGGTTTCCCCCAAAACCAAAAACATGCGCTATAGGTGAATTGGGTAAGATAAAATGGCCATAGTGTATGTGTGTGAAAGAGTGTGTGTGGATGTTTCCCAGTGATGGGTTGCAGCTGGAAGAGCATCCGCTGCATAAAACATGTGCTGGATTAGTTGGCGGTTTGTTTAGCTGTGGCGACCCCTGATTAATAAAAGGACTTTGCCGAAAAGAAAATTTATGAATAAATTAATATATATATATACTCACCAGCCACTTTATTGGGTATACCTGTCCAGCTGCTCGTTAACGCTAATTTCTAATTAGCCAATCACGTGGCAGCAACTCAATGCATTTTGGTATGTAGTCATAGTCAAGACGATCTGCTGCAGTTCAAACCGAGCATCAGAATGGTGAAGAAAGGTGATTTATGTGACTTTGAACGTGGCATAGCTGTTGGTGCCAGATGGGCTAGTCTGAGTATTTCAGAAACTGCTGATCTAGTGGAATTTTCATGCACAACCATCTCTAGGATTTACAGAGAATGGTCTAAAAAAGAGAAAATATCCAGTGAGCGGCAGTTCTGTGGGTGTAAATGCCTTGTTGATGCCAGAGGACAGAGAAGAATGGCCAGACTGGTTCGAGCTGGTTGAAAGGCAACAGTAACTCAAATAAGCACTTGTTACAATCGAGGTATGCAGAAGAGCATCTCTAAACACACAACACGCCCAACCTTAAGGCAAATGGGCTACAGCAGCAGAAGACGACTTCGGGTGCCAGTCCTCAGGCTCACAATAGAAGATTGGAAAAACGTTGCCTGGTCTGATGAGTCTCAATTTCGATTTTCTGAGTCAGAATTTGGCGCCAACAACATGAAGGCATGGATACATCCTTCCTTGTTTCAACAGTTCAGGCAGGATATGTTCTTGGCACACTTTGGGCCCATTAGTTCCAATTGAGCATTGTGTCACCGCCACAGCCTACCTGAGTATTGTTGCTGACCATGTCCATCCCTTTGTGACCACAGTGTACCCATCTTCTGATGGCTACTTCCAGCAGGATAACGTGCCATGTCATAAAGCGTGAATCAGCTCAGACTGGTTTCTTAAACATGACAATGAGTTCACTGTACTCAAATGGCCTCCACAGTCACCAGATCTCAATCCAATAGAGCACCTTTGGGATGTGGTGGAACAGGAGTTTCGCATCATTTATGTGCAGCCGACAAATCTGCAGCAATTGCATGATGCTATCATGTCAATATGGAGCAAAATCTCTGAGGAATATTTCCAGTACCTTGTTGAATGTATGCCATGAAGAATTAAGGCAGTTCTGAAGGCAAAAGGGGGTCCAACCCGATACTAGTAAAGTGTACCTAATATAGTGGCCAGTGAGTGTATATACTGTATATATATATATATATATATATATATATATATATATATATATATTATTCCCTACTGTGATATAGCTTCAAGTGATTAAACTATTAATGCAGAGCAAGACTTAGATCATGACCAATGAGTCATTGACAAATATTGTATAGTGACCTACATTTAAGTAAAATGGGTTATCAAAAAATGATACAATATAGGACGGAACCTGAATTGTTATGGTAATATATCTAAATGTAAATGTTAAGAACAAACTTTGTACACATGCCACAACACAACAAAAACACAATGCTGAAAACCCAAGCTAAAAACCTGTAATCGTTGACATCCATTTTAGAAAAATGCACGCTTGCATCTCATTTCACACTTGAACATCTAAATTCTTAATAAAATTTTTAGGTCTATTTAAAGGACTGTATTTCGATTAAATAATAAATGACGATGCTGTAAAGGGGATCTCCTAAAATTGAAGATAGTGACATCAACCTTTCACCGGAAGTGTATCGCTGGCTGAATATCTTGCCGTGCATGTAGACCATGAGTAAACTCACAATTGCCGAACACTCACAGCCAACAATAAACCCTTAGTGGGTCCATTAAGGACCAGCACAGGCTTGTTTGCAGGGGAAACACTCTCACTTAGTGCAATGGAGTACATTGCTTTAGTTGTAATGTGGTATTATTATTTTATTTGAAGTTGTTTGGGATGCAGTGACACACGGCTAAATATATTGCAGAACAGATCCACTGCTTTTGCTGCTAATAAATGTAGCAAGTAAACAATACAAGCCAAGATGGATTGAGAAGAAGAAGAGAATACCAGAAGGATCACAAAGAGGCTGGCTGTCTTTTCTAAACGCTGCTTTGTTTAGGTTTTGTCTGGGCACGTCAGAAGTTATGGTGAACAGCATGCATACAGTATCTCAAAGGAACAGATATTAATAATTCATCTATGTATATATACTGTATCTATGAGCACTTATTTTTGCTGTGGGTTTGACTTACTGTTGCCCCTCAGATTTCGCGCCAGCCATTTCCCCTCAGGGTTATTGCTGACACGGATGATCTCAACGTTTTCCCCATACTGAACACTCAGGTCATTCTTCCCGCCCTGCCAGTCCTCTCTCACCCGAGCCATGTGAATCACTTCAATAGGCCCATACAGCTGTGAACACACACCAGAGAACAATCATGCATCTCTGCAGGAAGCACACACACATTCATGACAAACTGCCCTCAAAACAGACAAAGTGTTACCTTAAATCTTTTTCTATACTCATTTTCTTGCTTCTGCTTTTCCTTCAGGTCTTTCTCATCCAGTTGTGGCTTTTTAACTTCTCTTATAACTTTTCTCTCAGCAGGAATAGGTCTGAAAGATAAAGAAATACATTAAAATATCAGGAACAGCTCAAACTAGAATGGTTCTCTCTCTCTCATCAATGGAAAACAACAGACCATTTGCTGTTGTTTTCTTTCTATCTATCCATCCATCCATTCATTTTCTTGAGTTCACACTTCACTGATGATTGATTATTAAGCTTGTTTGGCATGCTGTCCCGGGAGAGAGCCCTGAGCTCATAAGATCCTCGAGCCCAGGGCTCCCTCCTGTTTGCAAGGCGAGAGGGGAGTTTGAGCTCAGGTAGATCTCGAGAACTCCCCTGCTGTAGTAGCTAATGAACAGATAGTGATTGCTCTAAAGAGATAACTACTTACTAGGTGTATGTCTATGGTGCCGATTTGGATTAGTCAATTGACTTAAGTTGCATGTTTTTGGACGGTGGGAGGAAACTGGAGAACCCGGGGGAAACCCACATGAGCACGGGGAGAATGTGTAAACTCCACACAGAAACGTCGGCTGGCTTGGTAAGGACAAGAACCAGTGACGTTCTTGCTGTGAGTGCTAACCACTGGACAACCGTGCCACCCATCTATGTAAGGTGGTGTTGTGGATAAAAGTCAGTATGTTGGGTTGGGCGGCGGCGCGCATTTGCCACCCTCACTATTATGCCAGACCCCTATTATGCCAGTGTTGTGTTGATGTTGCGGATGAAAGTCAGTACGTTGGGTTGGCGTACTGTACGAGGCGTTTGCCGCCCTCATTATTATGCCGCCCTAGGCGGCCGCCTAGGTCGACCCTATGGATGCGCCAGCCCTGACGAGGGGAATCTTCAAAACTATTTGTTATTTGTTGTTGGCTGTTATTTGAAACTTAGGGTATTTATAGTGGTTTAAGAATAAATTGGATAATGCAGACCAGCTGAAAGCAATTATAAGCAGTTGATCCTCTCGAAATTAATTTATAAATCAACTTCACTTATTTAGTTTGTTAGTTATCACAACTTTCAATTGTCTATAAAACAAACCACTGTTATACAATAACTTACTTAATTAACCTAATTAACCTAGTTAAGCCTTTAAATGTCACTTTAAGCTGAATACTAGTGTCTTGAAAAATATCTAGTAAAATATTATGTACCGTCATCATGGCAAAGATAAAAGAAATCAGTTATTAGAAATGAGGGTCACACTTTATTTTGATGGTCCGTTTGTTGAATTTAAGTTACATTGCATCTACATGTCAACTAATTCTCATTAGATTATAAGTAAACTGTTAGCTTGGGGTTGGGGTTAGGGTTAGTGTAAGTTGACATGTACTTGCAAGGTTTCTTATAGTTAAATGTTAAAATGTTAAATGTCAAATGTCAGTTTAAGGAGCATAACAACAGATATTAAGCAGACAGTCTACTAATATTTAAATGGACTATCAAAATAAAGCGTTACTGAAATGAGTTATAAAAACTATTACGTTTAGAAATGTGTTGAATTATTTTTTTTACTTTCAGAAATTGGGGTAAAAATATACAGGGTTAGGTTATCTAGTAGTTTGTTAGTTATCACACACACACATAAATAAAATGTATTTATAATGGTACAGTAAAAGTTATCATTTACTTTTGCATGACCATTGAAATCAAACAATTTATTAATTCATTTATTTTCTTTAGGCTTAGTTCCTAATCTATCTATCTATCTATCTATCTATCTATCTATCTATCTATCTATC
>CAIGQZ010031698.1:6606281-6649705 GCA_903798205.1 Danio tinwini | reverse complement strand
TCTATCTATCTATCTATCTATCTATCTATCTATCTATCTATCTATCTTTCTTTTTGTCTGTTTGTTTATCACATTGCAGTATGTTTTTTTTTCAACTGTACTAAAGTTCTGGCCCACTCAAATAAGCCATTAAATATTTGGTCGGTAGCCAACAAACTGCCAAATAAATATATTCAACTCTCTAAAAACACTACAGTTCATGAACCTGAGACAGATTTTTTTTTTTTACAGTTTTTCTCAGTCGCTATTTACATTTGCACAAGTTAATGCATTGTCACTACTGTTCATTTATAATTATATAGAGCAAGATACACCATGTTAATGTGGTATGTATGTTTATGGCATCACAATTATAAAAATGTCTAAAGTTTAAGTAATGGTCTGATTAGGCAGCAGATTTTTGCATGGCAGATGTTGTGTAAACAAACACTGTTATAACTTACCTGTCTGGGTCTTCATAAATGTCCTGATCGCTGTCCTATAATGCAATAAAACAGCCCATTATAGCACACTGCAGCACCGTAACCCCTGCACAAACATACATTCTCTCTCTCAGCCCTTTATACACACAAAAACAGACTAACCTCATTATGTGAAAGGTGAGACCATGTGTCTGCAACACAAGAAATAAATGCTGTATTAGTTTTCTTTTCTTACAGAACAATCCCCCACAACCTTCTTCCAAAAAAGAGAACAGAAACTTAAGCTATGCTATATCAGCACCACAGTCTTTTAGGCTTTTTTATTGCTATGTGGTGGACAGGTGGTTTCTTACTGGTGGTTTTAAAGAGATCACCCACAAGTATCTTTGATAATCTGACCGTGCTCCTTCTGTATGAATCTAAAATCTTTTACCATCTGCTTCTTTGCCCACCAGGTGAAAATTATATATATATTCATGCTTACCTTTTGACTTTGGAGGTGGAGGGGGTGGAGGGAGCGCGTCATCATAGGTTTCCTGATCTTGCCCCATGTTTCTAATCCAGACAACACATGTACATGAGTATTAGACTCATTTATTTATTTTATTTTCGACTTAGTCCCTTTATTAATCTGGGGTCGCCACAGCAGAATGAACCGGCAACTTATCCAGCATATGTTTTACGCATCGGATGCCCATCCCATCACTGGGAAACATCCATACACACTCATTCACACATATACACTATGGACAATTTAGCTTACTCAATTCACCTATACCTCATGTCTTTGGACTTGTGGGGGAAACCAGAGCACCTGGAGGAAACCCACGCGAACATGGGAAGAACATGCAAACTCTAAAATGTCCTTAGAAACGCCAACTGACCCAGCCGGGACTCGAACAAGCGACCTTATTGCTGTGAGGCGATTGTGCTCCCCACTTCGCCACCATGCTGCCCCGAGTATTAGATTAGATAATAATAATATTAATAATTCCTTACATTTATATAGCCCTTTTCTAGACACTGAAACTTTGAGGGGAATCTTCTCATCCACCACCAGTGTGCAGCATCCACCTGGATGACGCAACGGCAGCCATATTGCACCAGACCGCACACCACATACCAGCTGATTAGTGGAGAGGAGACAGAGTGATGAAGCCAATTATGATATGGGGATGTTAGGAGGCAATGATGGACAGAAGCCAGTGGGCAAATTTGGCCAGGATGCCGGAGTTAAACCCCTACTCTTTTTCGAAGGACATCCTGGAATTTTTACAGACCACAGAGAGTCAGGACCTCGGTTTATCGTCATATCCGAAAGACGACGCTTACTGAGCAGTATAGAGTCCACTTCACTATACTGGAGCGTTAGGACCCACACAGACCGCTGGTTGAGCGCCCCCTGCTGGCCTCACTAACAACGCTTCCAGCAGCAACCTAGCCTTTCCATGTGGTCTCCGATCCAGGTACTAACCAGGCGCAGCCCTGCTTATCTTAAGTTGGTAACTATCAAACTCACATTTACTAACCCAATCAAATACACAATACAATCATGCTAATCTGAGCTGGTTTTATCAAAATCTACATAAATAATTATCAATATCTATTAATACCTGCAAAGAACCATAGCAGTAGATCCTAGTACATATGGCACAGTGAATGCAAATATTTATTGATGAGTGATGTATTTTTATTACTAATGTAAAAGACCATTTGATTTCTAGGTAAAATGGCTCCTATCATTAAAAATTGATGAATCTGGAAGGAACAACAGGGGTGTTTTATCAAAGGTTATTGAGATTTGCATAAAGAGGGTTTTGACAGTTAGATTAGTTACTAATTCAGTCAGACTTACTGACAATAATCATTCTTTAGATTTTAATATCAACACAGTGGAATAAAAATAACCACTTTGCCGCACAATGCACAATAATCTAAGTTGTTTTCTAAAGAATGTACATAAAGAGTCAGGAAATGCCACAGTGCATGCTTTACACCCACATACTTCCAGCAAAAGATTGCACTGTAAGATGCACGCACAAATTGATGCAACAGAATGGAAGATTCAGAATTATCGTCATTTTCAACTACAGAGATACAGTGCAGATACAAAACAAAATGATGCCACAGAGATACATTTTTATATTAATCTTGCTGTTTCCTTTCCCTTGGCAAGCCAAACAACAATGTATGGTCAACCTTGTATTACTCACAATTCTGAAATGGATTTTGTGAACAGGCTGGGTTTGTTTGGGGGTCTTGCTGGTCCTGATAAGAAAAAATACATATCAAGTAAGATAACATTTTCCTGTGACCTACTTCAAAGTCTTATTTGATATAGAATGCTAAGACCACGAGTTAACTATTAATTCCTGTACACAAGCACTGCAGTAGTTCATACAAACCAATAAATGCAAATGTTCATTGATGACTACTGTTTTGTATATGCTATAAAAGACAGAAAAGGCTGTTTTAGACTGAAAATGGCTCCTACCTTTTATAATGTGTGATTCTACTGGTCTTTTGGGAAGAACAAGGGGGGTCTTTTTCCGAAAATGATCCAGATTCACAGACGGAGGACGTTTTGGTTTTGATGGTCGCTGTCCGACACTGGGGATTGGTTTTCTTAGCGGTACTACCTCTGAAACGCTCCTCTGGTTTGGCAGTGGAGGTTTGAAAGTCAATTTCATGTCATTTTGCTGTTTTAGTATCTTGCTCTGAAGAAGTTCTCCTGTCAGTTTGACTCTACTTGGCACACTGACTTCCGCAGGAGGCTCTGTAGAACTTTCCTGAGCTCCAAAACGATGAGATGGAGGAGGTCTTGGGAACACTCCTTGAGGACCCAACTGAAACATCTTTGCTTCACTGAAAGAGTTCACAGGAAGGTTTGGTCTTGGAGGCACAGCTGAAATTTTGTTTCGGAGCACTCCATTGGTTAGAGATTCTGGCATTGCACCAATTGCGTGCGGTTTGATAGCGATTCCACCTCCGGAACCTGCCATTTCTAACTGAGCATGAAATCTGGCCCGGAGGGCCTTGACATCCACATTTTCCTCCTATAAAATAAATAGATTCTGGTTAAGATCTAATACCATTGAAATAGTAAACAAACATCAAAAATGACAGTAAAAATGATATGGGCTCCTTTAAATAACTGACAAGTCTATTGGGGCCTTTCATGCAAGTCATGAGTTGGTTTAAAGGGATAGTCCACCCAAAACTGACAAATCTTTCATCATTTCTTTGCCCTTTACTTGATCCAAACCTGTTTCACTTTCTTTCTTCTGTTGACCACAAAGAGGATATTTTTAAGAAAGCTGAAAACATGTAACCATTGACTTCCATTTGATTTGTTTCGTCTACTGTTGAAGTCAGTGGCTGATTTGAACAACAACCTCCAGTATATCTTCTTTTGTGTTGAACAGAAAATGAAAATCCATGCAAGTTTGGAACCACATGAGGGCGAATGAATAGTTTGTTAATTTTCCTTTTTGGGTAAACTATCCTTTTAAAGGGGTAGTTCACCCAAAAATAAAAAATAAATGTGTCAACAGGTCCTTCATTGACTTCCATAGTTGACCTCCCAACATTCTTCAGAATATCTTGCTTTGTGTTGAACAGAAGAAATAAATTGCTAAAAGATTATTAGAACCACTTAAGTGTCAGTAAATAGTGAGTAAAGATTCATATTTTAGGTGAACTCTATCTTAAAAAAATTCCAATGTATAACCACAGACTATGCTGATATATTATATGTGCTGAATATTCAATTTTCCTAAAAAGACAATAGTTCCCACAGATTTCTACTGGATATTCGAGATGATCTGAACTTTCCTTAAAATCCTAACCACAACTATAGACAGAATTCTTAAAATAAAGGTGATTCTTAGCAATGTTTCTTAGAAATGCAACTGCTTTGAATTGGGATAACATTTCTGCTATTGTTCTCCATAACTGGTATATCAACAAACCTATAAACAAAGCTTAACTGTTTTATTCAGGTTTGACATTTTTGTATTAAACATTCTTCCTCCACCCTCCCTCCCATTTCTCTAAACTCACCACAGTCACTGAGAAACCGGATGCACACAAGCTTTGAGGTCAAATGAAATATATTGTATACTGCATATAATGAGGCGGAAAATAATGTAGAGTATTGTATTAATTAAGTGACATTAATGTAACATTAATGTTAAAAACATCTAACAAAAAGCAAAACATGAAACAAAATGTAAACATGAAAAAAGACTAGTATTTTTTGCGACAGTTGTTGGAGCCAACAAGTCAAATAGTCTCAACTTCTGTAAAAAAATGCTATATAAACAAACCGGTATAACCTTACACAAGCTGTTTTTTTTTTTTATATTAACTATTAACTACAGCAGATATAAATATGCATGCACACATAACTATGGTTGAATTCAAAGTATTCAAAGACTGCCTTTAACCATTTGCCAGATAACAAAACGTGTATTGTGTTTCAACAGTCTGTGAATATAGGCAGCCTATAATGGTAAAAATGTATTTTTTATAATCACACTTCATAAAAACAGTCTGCAGAAACACTTTGATTGACATTCTCCCTTTATGCATGCCATCGGAGGATAAAAGTCTCACCCATTGGTGATGATTTTTCCCTGATTAGCATAGACAGTCCTGAGTGAGAAGCAGCTGTCTGTCATTAAGATTTTCAAGTCGTATGCCGTACCATAGACTACCTTCTTCTGAGCCACTTCTTATCAGAGATAAGGTTATCCTGTTTTGAATCATATGCAGATACGCTGGCATTTGTAGCTCCCTTTAGAAAAGAGGGCTGGGTGCACAATCTAATATGAATTTGAAGCCATGCAATCACACAAAACGGCACAGTTAGGATCAAAGCCTAAAAAGGGCAGTTTCAAAGAGTTATAAACAATATTTATGGGGTATTTTGAGATGAATCTTCACATACATATGCCACGCCTGTTCGCAATAAGAAATTACTTAAATAGGATCTGTCTGAGAAAGTGAAGTAGACCAAAAGATCCTCAAATCTAGGTATCATGTCAAGATCTAAATTCAAAAGATCTACCAGTCTGGAAAACATTAAAAAGTAATTTCTAAAACTTTGGGACTGCAGTGAACCATAGTGAGAGCCATTATCTACAAACACATGGAACATACAAAATTTAGCAAAATTTACATACAAAAACATTGAACAGTGGAGAATAGGGATGCTCATTTTGGTTATATTTCTCAAACCACATCTGAATATTAACCTTTAACCTATTAGATTAACATTAAATGAAGTTAAATTATAAACTAATTTCAAGAGGATCGCTTATTATTGATCATGGCTGGACCCGCATTAGCTAATACACGATTCTCTAATCAGATAATTTCTAAGTCACTATAAATAACCATAGTCTTCATACCACAGTCACCTTCATCTTAAAGAATCCCCCCTTCCACCCTTATTCCTCCCCCTTTTTTCCTAGATTGGGCGGCTGGGCCGGTTGGCATTTCTGTGTGAAGTTTGCATGTTCTCCCTGTATTCATGTGGGTTTCCCTCAGGTTTCCCGGTTTCCTCCCACCATCCAAAGACATGCGTCATAAGTAAACAAACTAAACCAAATTGGCATCATAGTCAAGTTTCTAGCAAACAGTATTTTTCCTCATAATGCAATTTGTTATTAGCCACAAATAAGCAGCTGAGTTCTTGAGATCTACCTAAGCTCAATCTCCCCTCTCGCCCTTTAAATGGGAGGGAGCCCAGGGCTCGAACATCTTTTGATGTGTCTATTTTGTGTCTGACACATTAAACATTTTAAAATACTGATTTATTTAACATGGCAACAACAGCATACATTAACAACAGAACATTGTCAAATTTACATGCACCTGCAGTGTTTCAGACTGCATAGGAAAAAAAAGAATAAATTAAAAAACAAATAAATAAAGACCTGCCCTAGATATTTTCACTTAAATGACAAATTTAGATTACAAAACACTGACTGAATCCTTTTTAAGAACCAGCATAGGCTGTTTTTTTTCCAACCATAGATCAATGTTTTTTTCTCTGTCAAACAAAAAAGCAGGCTACCTCAAATCGATTGCTGTATGGCTAAAAAATACGCATTTAATTAATTATCTGCTGTAATTTTCATATCACAAAGTTCTGTCAACATTTTTTTAAACAAGTCATCATTTTACAGATTATGTCTTGTTCATCAGATTTTACCTTAGTGCTTGTGTGCTTTCAGTTTCTCTGTCTCACTTGCTGTACGTTCAGGTGACAGAGTGTTTTAAATGTGTTAAACCGCCCTCAGTTTACTGTAGCCTGTGTCAGTCTGGCACAGAAATACCAGTTTAGCAATATAGGCTTTGCTGAAAGTGACAATAATGGTAGAGATTTTAAAGAAAATGTTAACAATATTAAAGGAAACACCCTAAACTTAAAAACAACAGATTCTATCAATGTTGTAACATAGAATTTCCTTAATTTGTGTAGCTTATAGGCTATAATTGACAGCAAAGAATCAAGTTTTATTGAGATTGTGTTATCTGTCAGATGTAGGTCTGTTCTTTAAGCTTCAAATAGACACGTGTGTTGTGGCCGCGTGATGAGAGTCAAAGACAAGGCATGCACGTAAGGACTATTATTAACTGTAATTCTCCAAATTATAAACAAAAAAGTTGGTTGGTTTGTTGGTTGTGCACTAAATCATCAAAACTATATTTGGTGTGTTTATAAGTGGTGCCTGAGAGAAACCTTAGACCCTCCAACAAGAGGCCATTTCCAAAGCAGAGCACATTTCAGAAAATGCAGTTTTTGCTGCATTTTTCTCCACTTGTACAAAGAAACAAGAGTTGTTTATGATGTGGATCCCGGAGAGAGGTGATCACCATCAGTGCTGGTTTGGCCATCAACTTGTCTGTGTCAAACTGTGACTAGCAACATTCTTATTTTTGATCTTTTCATTTTGCTTCTTTGGCAAAATATGTCTGTAGGCACGTGCCTTTCGGTTACTGATTAAATGGTCAATATGAGCATCTCTACTAGAGAACCTTCCCAGGAGTGGCTGGCGGATCAAAATTACCCCAAGAGTGCAGCAACAACTCATCCAAGATGTCACAAAAGACCCCACCGCAACATCCAAACAACTGCAGGCCTCACTTGACTCAGTTAATGTGAGTGTTCATGACTCCACCATAAGAAGGGGGAATGGGCAAAAATGGTTTGCATGGCAGAATTTCAAGACGAAAACCACTGCTGAGCAAAAATAACATAAAGGCTCATCTCAGTTTACTACAAAACATCTTGATGATCCCCAAGACTTTTGGAAAATAACTCTATTGACTGACAAGACAAAAGTTGAAATTTTTGGAAGGTCTATGTCACATTATGTGTGGCGTAAAAGTAACACTGCATTTCAGAAAGAGAACATCCTACCAACAGTCAAATATTGTGGTGGTAGTGTGATGGTCTGGGTTTGTTTTGCTGCTTCAGAACCTGGAAGACTTGTTGTGATAAATGGACCTATGATTTCTGCTGTCAATCAAAAAATCTTAAAGCAGAATGTCCAGCCATCTGTTAGTGACCTCAAGCTGAAGCGAACTTGGGTTCTGCAGCAGGACAATGATCCAAAATACACCAGCAAGTCCACTTCTGAAGGGCAAAAACAAAATGAAGAATTTGGAGTGGCCTAGTCAAAGTCCTAACCTGAATTTGAGATGCTGTGGCATGACCTTAAAAATGCGGTTCATGCAACCCTCCAATGTGGCTGAATTACAACAATTCTCCAAACATGAGTAGGACAAAATTCCTCCACAGTGCTGTAACAGACTCATTGCAAGTTATTGAAGACACTTTTGGCTCATTTCCACTGACTGGTACAGGTTGGTACGGTACAGGTTGGTACGGGTAACCTTTATCAGGTTTGCGTTTCCACTGCTAAAAGGGTGCCAATGGTACTCTTTTGGTGGGTGTGGTGTACGACAGAAAGTTGCAGTCAACGTTATTTTCACTCGAGAAAATGTCTAAAGTAAAGCTGTACTGGTCGCTCACATCTCACATGAGAAGCACTTCTCACAAAACAGATGCTTTACACACATAAATACTTGTGTATAAATGTTTATTACTAACTTTTGTATGATGAGTTGATTATAACTGCAGATCAATGACGTAATATAAAAATAGCCTACTGTAACGTCTGCAATTATATAAAATAAATAAATAAATGCAAGATATATGAACACATACAGACCCTTACAGTCACCGATATGTTACTACTTACAGAAAAACTACACACAGCATACATTTAGTCCTTATTTAGGTTCAAAACAACAGGAAATACAGCCCACAGTCAGTGCAAACCTCTCATAATTAAATGTGTCTGTAATCTTCAGCAGCACGTGTAGCCTCTTGTTAGAAAGTAATTCCATCATTCTGAGTTCATAATAGTCCAACAGTTGATAATAATAGTTAAACATGGCAGTTTGTTCACGTTTACTGAAAAAATAATGTGCTCCTTTTTTTTCGGCTTCTCCTTTTGTTTTGTTTTTTGCGCGTCACTCTCACGTTTGTCAGTTTTAAACAGGATCAGGTTTCAAAAGCACGTCACTAATCAAGCGCAAGTTATCATCAGCTTAAGAAGTTTGTTATTTCAAATATAGACGCGCGGTGAGCACAAGCAAGAAAGCGAAACCACTCGTGCTTCAGACCGGCTCATAAAAAACTATGGGACACAGGGTAAAATCTGCTTTTCTTTTTGGCTTTGTGGCTGTTCATCAAGACGACGACAGGTTCGTTTGAGCTCTGTTCGACCAGGTCTCGTTATTATATGTATATATCATTACGCTGTAATCTTTCGGCTGTGTATTAAAACAAGGCGGCTTCTTTTTTTTCAATCTGGATTGTTGCGTGAGAGAATGATTAATCTCTGTAAACCAATAGCGTTCAGCTGCGCGTCTAGCTCCACCTTTTGGTACCCTTTGTCGTGTTTGGTACTCTTTCGAAAGGTGGTACGGTATGGTTCGGTACACCTTTTGACAGTGGACATGGCCATAAAAGCGTACCGAACTGTACCGGTACCGTACCGTCTCAGAGGGGTGGGAGAACCGTACGGGCCATTTATTACTGTTGTTGCTGCTAAGGGTGGTCCAAGCACTTATTATTTAGGGGCAAACACTTTTTTTACACAGGTCTGCATTTTGTTTTCCTTTAATATTAAAAACCTTCATTTCAAAACTCCATGATGTGTTTACTTCTGTTATGTTTGACTAATAATTCAATTAGTTTGATGATCTGAAACAATAAAATGTGACAAACATGCAAAAAAAGAAGAAGAAATGGGGCAAACTATTTTTTTTATTACACCACTGTATGTTATTAGATAAATAGCATTTTTAACCAGTTCCAATGGGCTTTAATCAATATTAGATCAATGCTAGTAAATGACCATTTTGAGTTAATTTTTTGCAGTAAAGTAAAGTTAGACTGCTGTGTTGAGTTGAGCTGATTTGTGCTTTTTGAGAAAGAAACTGTTGAGAGAAACTGGGTCAAACACATGACACGGTTGAAGCACTGATGGCTTCTGTTGCATAAACATCCACACACAGAACATCTAACCTTGTAGGTGCTTTACCACACAATATTAACTAGACCAAAAAAGAAAAAGTGTGTTTGCATGCAGGCTACAGGTGTGAACGTTGACAACAAATGTCAACTTTCTGAAAACCCGAAAATCATATTCAAGTAAAAGTACCATTATTTGGCAAAAATGTAATGCAAGCACAGTAAAAGTATCTGTTGTAAATACTACACAAAGTTTGAGTAAAGAGTAGCCCTTATAAAAGTACTCAGGAGTAGTGAGTATTACTTTGTGAAACACCCTACTTATTAAAGTTGTAGCTTACATCAGAGCCATTTTCTTTCTTTCAAGGTGTTTTAAGTGTACATTAAATTATTAGGAAATCACAGACTCACAATTTAAAATGTGAGATTCATTTAATATGAGAACACATTACATTAATATACACTCGCCGGCCACTTTATAAGGTACCAGTAACAGGTTGGACCCCCTTTGCCTTCAGAACTGCCTTAATCCTTCATGGCATATATTCAGGGACGGAGCAAGCCAAACTGCCGCTCTAGGCAAAGGACTATCACGCCGCACTCAACCCAAAAGTGAAAACGAAATGGATGGAAAGTCAGTACGTTGGATTGGGCAGCAGAGTGCGTTTGCCGCCCTCACTATTATGCCACCCTAGGCAGCCGCCTAGGTCGCCTCTATGGACGCACCGGCCCTGCATATAATCAACAAGGTACTGGAAATATTCCTCAGAGATTTTGCTCCATATTGACATGGGAGCATCATGCAGTTGCTGCAGATTTCTTGGCTGCACATCCATGATCCGAATCTCCTGTTCCACCACATCCTATAGGTGCTCTATTGGATTGAGATCTGGTGACTGTGGAGGCCATTTGAGTACAGTGAACTCATTGTCATGTTCAAGAAACCAGTCTGAGATGATTCGTGCTTTATGACATGGCATGTTATCCTGCTGGAAGTAATAGAAGTGTAAACCTACACTGGTCTCACGGTTCGGTTCAGTTCGTTTACGATTACCATGCCATCGATAACTCGGTGTATCACGGTGCATTGACGACGCTTTCCATACACAGTTTTATATTTTCACAGCAATTCTTGTATTAAAATGTATAAATATATTTATATACTATTTGTAATACAATTTTGTCTTTTAATACAAACAGTCATATAAATAAACGGTATCTTTAAACACAAGCATTTATAGCAAATAAACAAATATAAATATCCCACTCGCTTTCTGAGCCTTTTCTAGCAAGTTGGTTACGCGCTTAACAGAAAGCGCTCTTCACAGATGAGTGACACTGATAAACGGCAGCGGCGATCACAGCTGATCCATGATAGACAGTGGAGATGGAATGGAAAAAACTCTGCAGTCAAGCGTTGGTGTCTGTGTCCAGAAGTATCTCTGTAGCCGAGAGGAGAGGAAGAGTCACGCCAGCAGGTCAAATGGGCCACCGTAAGAGAGACAGAAATGGAGTTTACTTTTATTCTCTCAATCTGAGTGAAATAGGGGTTTCTGTTGTAAGTGTCAGTGAAATACTCCAACAAACACACACGCAGTGAAATTGTGCACAGTTTCTGCGTTTTTAAGTATTTGGAGCGTTGTAAATATAGCGCATATGAGATAAATGACGTCAGTACATAATAACCGGTTATGATTATTACTAAACTGATACCAAATTTTTCGCATCTGAATCGCTGTGCACCGAAGTAACAATTCATTTTGACACCCCTAGGAAGTAGCCATCAGAAGATGGGTGCACTGTGGTCATAAAGGGATGGACATGGTCAGCAGCAATACTCAGGTAGGTTGTGGCATTGACACGATGCTCAGTTGGTACAAGGCAGGATGGATCCATGCTTTCATGTTGCTGATGCCAAATTCTGACCCTACCATTTGGATGTCGCAGCAGAAATGGAGACTCATCAGACCAGACAACGTTTTTCTAATCTTCCAATCTATTGTCCAATTTTGGTGAGCCTGTATGAATTGTAGCCTCAGTTTCCTGTTCTTAGCTGACAGGAACGGCACCCGGTGTGGTCTTCTGCTGCTGTAGCCCATCCGCCTCGAGATTGGACGTGTTGTGCGTTCAGAGATGCTCTTCTGCATACCTCGATTTTAACGAGTGCTTATTTGAGTTACTGTTGCCTTTATATCAGCTGGAACCATTCTCCTCTGACCTCTGGTATCAACAAGGCATTTGAGCCCACAGAACTGCTGTACAGGAGTTATAAGTATGGATTATAGATAGCAAAATTTAGCGGTTTTTATTTTAGCGGGGTTTTTTTTGCATTATGGTAAAACACGAACACGGTTATGAATATATTAAAACATGTGTTTGTTTGTTGTAAAAATTCATAATAATGACAAAAAAATACTAATTTGTGACTTTCCTTACTTCCGGGTGCAGCTATCCTGCCGTTGCGGCTGATGTTTTCTGGGAACTTTTCTTACCCCTTGGTTTTGAGTGTGGTCCTGAAAAATCTCAGTTCGAAGAGCTATTCACCCCTTCCCCTTAGCTCTACACCTTCAAGCTAGAGAGAATTGGGACACCCCTTCCCCCACATGTGAACGCGCAAAACAAGGGGTAGGGATAAGAGGAAGGGCTAAGGGGTAGAATTGGGATTGGGCCTAAATAATTTTATAATCACGTTGGATTGTCTTTGTTTTTACCTCACAGAAATGGTCCAGTCAATCTTTTCCTTGGCTCTCGACGAAGGCGGTCACACTTTTTTCCTCTCTGTCCCTTATCTTCCCTGGCTGGCTCTTCTTGTCTCGTCTTATTTTATCTCTGCAGCTCTCTGTGTCCTGCTATCCAAACGAATAAGGAATTATGGATCTGATCAACTGGTCTCTAAACGCGATTGACACCATCTTCTCGACAAGAAGTTTGGGCTCAGGAGAGCCCACTTGTCCTGCCGGGACGTTTGCAGCTGGATACGTGATGGACGGGTGGGAGATGTGGCGCGTCGTGTGCCTGGCTGCTCTGTCCCTGGAGGATATTGAAGATATCTACCTATTCTGAACTTTGATAACAGGGTTTCTGCTGATGGGCTTATGCGGGGCCCTGGGGTATCGACGATTGATGAAAGCGGTCAGTGCTGCTCAAAACCCCACCAAGCTGGCTGGCTTGATTGAAACTATTATGGGCAGGTATGCTGCTAATCAGACTGCTGTAAAAGACAGCAAATTGGAAAACATAGGGGTGAAATTAGCGGCTTTGCAACAAGATTTGGCCAGGACTGGAGACCAGTGACGGACATTAAATATCTGTAAAATTGGCAGATATTGACCTAAATTTGAAATACTTTCTTCTCTTTTGGCTCCCAGTGTTTTCCCAGCCAGACGGCCTCGGCTGGAGAAAAACAACTTCTCCCGGACAGCAAGATAAAGAGACGCTCTGAAATTCCTGTTCCCTGTCAAGGACACCTGTTGGACTCTACAGGCTTACACACACACACATACACAGCTACAGATAGACTTTCACTACCTAACCCTTCATCCCACGCCTTTGTGTGCTTTCATCCACTGGAGGGGGTAGGCGGGTCTGTGACCAGCACCTCCATGGCCGCAGGAATCGACGGCTGCCCGCCCTTGCCGGACTTTATCCACACCCCCTTTCCCATCCCCTGTTGCGATGTTTGTCATGTCTATGTGTTTTATGTGCTTGACTGCTGGGGCCAATTTTACTATATGTCAGTGTATGTGAATACATGGAGGTATATGTGACAAATACAGGCTTGATTGATTGATTGATTGATTGGGTAAGGGTAAAAGATCTACCAGCTTATAAAAGTTTAATAAAACTTCTAAAACTATTCATCTAGTTTATGAGAATACCAAACAAATAAACTATGAAGGAATCTGCTCAGACAAGGGCACAAAGTCATTGTTAAACTCATTCATTCATTCATTTTCTTTTCGGCCCTTTATTAATCTGGGGTCGCCACAGCGGAATGAATCGCCAACTTATCCAGCATATGTTTAAAGCAGCAGATGCGCTTTTACCCACAACCCGTAACTGGGAAACATCCATACACACTCATTCACACACATACACTACGGACTATTTTTAGCTTACCCAATTTACCAATACCACATGTCTTTAGACTTGTGGGGAAAACCGGAGCACCCGGAAGAAACCCACGCAAACATGGGAAGAACATGCAAACTCCACACAGAAATGCCAACCAAGCCGAGGCTCGAACCAGCCACCTTCTTGCTGTGAGTCAACAGTGCTACCCACTGCGCCACCACATTGCCCATTGTTGTACTTATTTTGTTAAATTAACTCTAAGTTAATAATAATAATATTAATAATAATAATAATAATAGCTTGTTATTATTAATCATTGATATTCACAAATTGAGCTAACGTTGCCACATAATTCTTGATTTATTGAAAAAACTGTCTAAATGGTTTCACATTGGTGCCATGTTTAACCTAAACAAATACATAAAAGACTCGACTTCCACTGCAAGTGTGTAATCGCACTCTTTTGTTGCGATTTTGTTCCCCCTAACACACTCAGGGAGTTACAATTATTTCTGTGGTAACTAACAGAAGGCCACAGATAATATCATCAGAGATTAACTTACATTGAACCCAAAACCTTCTGCCTAGAGGATAAAACATTAATAGAGCACCGGGTTTGTTTAAAGTCACCCATTGATGAAAGTCAGTACTGGAAGGCAGTAGTTTTTAGCAGAAGTTTGTCCATGTTACGCTGATACAATAGACAATAATTGACCTCAGACCACAGACTGCCACCCTTAACACCTGTCAGTGACATCTCTATTCTGTCCTTAATACTTTCCTTAAATGGTCAGTCTACAGAACACGCATACATGGTTATCAGTGATTCCCCACACATCTGTTGACGTGTGTCATTGTTTAAAAGAAAACTTTGAGATGTCAGCCATTGTGAAGAAAGATATGAACTGTCATGAAAAGCAGGTTCAGAACACTAGTGAGGCACAGGAAGAGTCTCCAACCACACACCTTTGCACAGCACATCACACAACAGCGGCTGCCATAGAGACATCAGACTAAAGTGAGCCAATGAGCTGCATGCATTGCTAAAAATGCAACCCATGTCAATGACAAAAGAAAAATGAAAGCTTTGTCTGTTCTAGCCACAATCCAAAGACGTATTCAACTCAGACATGCGTCGGTTTTCTGTTATAGGAGAAATTTAATTTTTAAGCACTGCGAAAATGCTTTTCTTAAGAGTTTTTGTCTTGTTTCTAGTCTAAATATCAAAAAATTCTTAAATCATGAAGAAATTTCTAGACAAGCAAAGGATATTGTCTTGTTTTCAGAAATAATATGCCAGAATGAAGTGAGTTTTTCCTTAAAACAAGCTAAATAATCTGCCAATGCGGTAATAACAATAATCTTATGTCAAAAGGAAAAACAAGATTATTTTGATTACCCCATTGGCAGATTGTTTTGCTTGTTTTAAGGAAAAACTCAGTTCATTCTGGCATTTTATTTTTGAAAACAAGACATTATGTTCTGCTTGCCTAGAAAATACTTCTTGATATAAGAACTTTTAGATATTTGGACTAGAAACAAGACAAAAACTTAATGTCTTTTCAGAAAACTACTAAAATCTTTAGTCATTTCCATAAATTATGTTTTTTTTTTGCAGTTGTACTCTTCAAAACATAATATAAAACATGATATCTCAAAATAATTGTGAGTTTTTGACCAATAGACTGGAATATTATTTCATATTTTTGTCTTATACTGATTAACTAAGTCAAAGTTAGTAATTAACTATAAAGAGCACTTGCAGATCAGCCACTGGCATTTAAAACAGGCAATTTGTTTCTCTGGGTATTGCCACTGTAGGACTTTATGTTGTTTGCTTTATTTTCCTGTCTGATTTTGACCTGCTCCCGAATTTACCCCTGCTATTTGTCTGTTACTTTCTTTATTTGTGATGCATATTTTCCATCCATTCTCCAAGCATTGATAAACGTCTGCAATATTAATCCATATTCTGTTCTGATAGGCCTAGGCCAATAACTGAGAAAGCACCAATCAAACGCTACATTTTTATGATGTCATCATGTAGACTTCTTACAAAGCATTTTACAGTATTTTAAAAATACTGAGTATTTTGATACAAAATATTAAGCCATTTTTATAAACCCAATAAAATACAAATTACAAAATACTATTTTAAGGGATGATGCGGTGGCGCAGTAGGTACTGCTGTCGCCTCACAGCAAGAAGGTCACTGGTTCGAGCCTCGGCTGGGTCAGTTGGTGTTTCTCTGTGGAGTTTGCATGTTCGCATGTGGGTTTCCTCCGGGTGCTCCGGTTTCTACCACAGTCCAAAGACATGCAGTATAGGTGAATTGGGTAAGCTAAAATTATCCATAGTGTCTGAGTGTATATAGATGTTTCCCAGAGATGGGTTGCAGCTAGAAGGGCATCCGCTGCTTAAAACATATGCTGGATAAGTTGGCGGTTCATTCTGCTGTGGCGACCCCAGATTAATAAAGAGACTAAGCCGAAAAGAAAATGAATAAATGAAAATACTATTTTGTATTTAAAATATATATTTGAAATACATGCATCATAAATACTGTCCATCCCTGTATGTAGGGCTGGGCGATTAATCAAAAAGAAATCGAAATCGACATTCAGAACCTATAATTCATCCTTTCCCTAAAGTGTGTGGAGTCACGTGAGTCCGCTCTGTTAAGGCTTAATTACACTTATAATATTATGATTTATACTTATTATATTATTTTAATATTATACTTCTGCCATGGGCACGTGAACAGTCCGGCGCAGCCTTCGGATAACCGCATACCAGTCAAAAAATTGACATTCATCACAGCAACAAGTAGAGTAACCTTTGTGATTAGTTTGGTATCGATGGGCGGCGCAGAGAGCCAAGTTTTAGACAACGTGTTTTAATTTCAGTTGTTCAGCGTTGATGCTCAATAAAGAATCATGGATAGTAGATAGTGTGTGTTTACTTTAATTATTTTAAAAAGAAGTAATCCACCTTTACATTCAAAAATCTCTCACTTGTAATATGTGAGCATATGTACAGTACAAAAGTTGTACTTGAACTAGTTAATGCTGTGTAAAGTTGTAAAGGTAATACTGTGGCACAAAACAAAACAAAGACATATGTGAATAGCAAAACAGTCATTACTTTTTTTGTCACATGAACCTTCCCTTGCTGAAAAATCTTAGGCTGGTTTTAGCTGGTTGACCAGCCTGGTTTTAGAGGGTCATTTCGAGCCTGGTCTTAGCTGGACAGGCTGGGAGTTGACCAGCAAAGAGCAGCTATATCCAGCTTAAACCAAGCTGGTTTTAGCTGGTTTAAGCAGGTCATTTTCCAGTCTGACTAGCTAAGACCAGGCTAGAAATGACTGGAAACCAGCTTGGAAATGGCCAAAACCCCTCTAAAACCAGGCTGGTTGACAAGCTAAAACCAGCTAACCAGCTTAGGTTTAAGCTGGACTTTTCAGCAGGGATGTCTTTCAAAAATAACTATAAAAGTTTACAATTTAGCAGCTATGCAAAAGCGTGCCTGCCTTTTGTGTGTATGTTACAATATTTAACTCAAATACCAGTTCACACATTTAGCTAAACCCAGTCCCACATAAAATCACAAGCCTAAGAGCCAACTCGAAACTCAGATTTGGTAATTAATAGTGCTTTCAGCTATTAATAAAAAGTGTCATCCTCACTGCTATGTTTTATATATTCACCCATATTTACTCTACCCCAAGAATAGTGATAGAATCTGTCAGCTACAGGTGTAACACTCTCAAATGACTTGAAATCCTGTTGTCATGACTGAAGTGAATATTAAACACTGGCATTCTCAATGAGTTCACCAGTTTTAAAATCTACACTCAGACATAAACACACTTTAGTTCAGCCAAAAGCAATTGAGAACCCAAGACATCACAAAAATATATCATTTTAACATCATCTTGCAGAAGAAATACATAAAGAAGTAACCTTTATGCACTTAAATACAAATACTGTAGCCTATAACATAATTATATAATTCATATACAAATAATAGTAATAACCATAACCATAAGCATATGAATAACATTAAATAATAATAATAATAATAATAATAATAATAATAATAATAACTACTTAGTACATGAGAACAAACTATTTAGATTTCAGGTCAATTTATGATATCACTGTCGACTAACAAGAATTCAGTATTCAGTGTCTCTCCATAATAAAGTAGGAGCTTTTAAAATACACATTTCGTAGTTTTTTTAGCAAAAGGGGGGAAAAAGATTATCAAGGTGTCCTTACCATGTGTTTTATTTCCAAAGTTTCATGTCATGTGACGACAGCTAAAAGAGTGCGACAGACTGCTGCAGTTTCCTGGCCTGAAGTACAGATGAGCGACCACTCAAACAGGAAGTGGATTATAAATGAATGAAAACAACCCACTGGGCCACAATGGGTTTATATAAACGGCGTATATCTATATGAGGCTTTTTCTGCGTATATCTACATGAGAAGCTCTTTCGTTTATAATCACAAACTTCATGGGAATGAATGGTGACAAAAGTAATGGTTTATGTTAATCGTAATATTTAATTATGCAGTTTAATATAACATTTGGACTGATAATTGACGTTTACTCCTGTCAATTTTATTGAATAAAAAAAAAAAAACAATGGGTTTTATCCTGTGAGTCTTCCAAAGAAAACGTGTTTTGTCTCCCTCTGTTGGTCAGAAAGGAAAACAACACATTTTGTGTGAAAAATTGAGGTGTTTCAAGAGCTGATGAGTTGATTACAAAGCAAGATTGGCATGCTGTCCCGGGAGAGAGCCCTGAGCTCGAAGGTCCTTAAGCCCTGGGCTCCCTCCCGTTTGCAGGGCGAGAGGGGAGCTCTGAGCTCAGGTAGATCTCAAGACTCCCCCCTTTTTGATAAGAGTTGATGACAGAAAATAATTGCTATAAGGAGATATGCTGATGGATAAAAGTTTGACTAGTGCTAAATTTTGATTGATCAATTAACTTGTAGTGCATGTTTTTGGAATGTGGGAGGAAACCGGAGAACCTGGGGAAAACCTATGCTCCCTATACGCAGAGTACGCAGGTTGAGTAGGGCCTCAGCTCCGGAGGGGGGCACCATCTCGGACGGTTGCTCAAAAAAACAATATTTACATTTATTTAATAATATTAACAAAAACTGAGTGCAAATAAAATGTATATTGATAATATGTTGTTATATACATTTAAATAAAATTCATTTTAAGACGAACGCAAAAACAAACATGTGACGTAATTTTTTCCGTGTACGCGCATAGACGCGTACGCGCGGCGCGGTCCGGTCTACTTATCTGTGAGGCTACTAGCAGCAAATATTTATAATTGATGCAAGTTGCAGCTCTATCCCCGGAAGACAACAGCAGTCTGGAGCCGAGAAGATGAAAAAAGTGCAAGATGAATCGCGTGCATCATTTTCAGGTAACTTCCGTGAATCTGGAAAACATATTTTTGCTTGTTCACTAGTGAGGCTAACGTTTAAACTTCGCCACAACTGCACCAAATCTGCCTTATTTGTTGTTGTTTACGTTCAATTTTTTTGCTTTGCGGCTCTGCATTGTGCTTTAAACTATTACAGGACATGTTTTATGTCTTTTCGCGTTTGCCCCTCTTCCCCATGTTGCTGATAAATACACAAACTCAATTCTTTTATTAACTTGTGCAATACTTTACAATTCTGTTTGCACACCAGCTACATACACACGCACTGCACATTTATTTAATGTATGTATTATTTATTATTATATAGAGTATATCATTATGTAGAGTGCTTGACTAGTTCATTGTTTTAATGGTATGTCATGAGTTTTTCTCTAAATGACTAATTTCTTCTGTATTGTATATGGAGGTTCAATGCTGAAAATTGTCACAAGAGAAGATGAGGTGGCCTGATCCAGCACTGCTCCGGAGGCACCAGCAGCAGCACAGGTACAGACACAGAGACAGGATGCAGCCCTGAGGACCACCCATCTCTACAGGTACAGAGAGGGTTTTATTCCTTACCTTTTGTAAAGTTTGAAATTGGGAATGCTTCTGCAGAAGACATGTCAGTGTTTACTTTGATGTAAATTATTATTTTGTAATGTAAATATTTGAATGTTTAAGTATAATTTTGAGTGTTCAAATGCACATTTATCCATATAAATAAATACATGTTTAAATATATATGTTTGTGTGTTTTTGTTCGTCTGTGGAGGCACCACAGTAAAATTTCGCTTAGGGCACCCTTTTGGCCAGCAGCGGCCCTGATGGGAAGAACATGCTAACTTCATACAGAAACGACAGCCAGTCTGTTAAAGGACTAGAACCAGTGACGTTCTTGCTGTGAGGCAACAGTGCTAATCACTGGGCCACCGTGCCACCCTATGAAAGAAAAGGTGACGGAGTAGGGGTGGAAGGGGGGATTCTTCAAATCGAAGATGACTGTAGTAAAAACCCTGGCTCTTTATAGTGGGTTAGGAATCATCTGATTGGTTGGTCATACATAGTTAATGCATCACCAGCCGTATTTAATCATAATCACGTGATCCTCTCGAAATTAGTTTATAAATAAACTTCACTTATTTTTTTCTACTTAGTCCGATTTGAACAACATCCTATTGAATATTATCTTAGTTTTTATTTTCTTGCAGTCTTAAAGAGCCCCTATTTTGCACTATAAAAGGTGATATTTTGGTTTTGGGGTCTCCAACAACAGGCTGATATCATATGCATGCAAGGTCAAAACACTTTAATTGTTGTATAATATCAGCAATAGAGCAATTCCAGCGTTATGGATGTGACATTTGCAGAAAAATCTCAAAACATAAATTGACAAAGGAGGTATATGTTAACGTTATATTGAAACATCTGTTTATATTTTCCAAAACAACTGACCACAGAGTTGTGGAAGCAGAAAAATATCAATCTGTAAAAAAAATTGTATACTTTAAATGAGGAAAATAAACATGAGTTATGGATGTGACAAAAAAAGGTTTGTGAGTTTACAGCATACAACATACTTTGTTTATTTGTTTACTTTGTTATATATATTTTTTAATATATTTTTGCATTTATGAGGAAATAGTGTCGTTATGGTTGTGACACTTTTCCGTTATGGTTGTTAGGGATGTTCACGGCTGTGAAATTGCCACTTGTGTGACTTTGGCAAATAAAATCACTCAGACTATGCAGCGCCACTGATGCGATCCAAGACCAACGACGAGACAATCCCAAGGTTTTCATAATCCTGGACCAGGCCGTATCCTGAGCAGCTGCTGTGGTGGTCATGGTGGAGAGCACCAAGAGAGCAAGCTTCCGGCGCCTAGACTGCAGCTCTGCACAAGACATTTGGCCAAAGGAGAAATGGTCGTGCCCAACTGAGCCTGGTTTATCTCGAGGTTTTTAAATCTTCACTTTCGCCAATTGGTGAAGTTTTTTTCTCGCCGCTGTCGCCACTGGCTTGCATGGTTCGAGATCTTTAGAGCTGCGCTCAAATCGATGGATTTGCTCTTCAGTGTTTGGACTCTCAGTAGTAATTATTAAACCACACTGAATTGAGCTGAACTGAACTTAAACACTGAAAACTGAACTGACACTGTTTCAATTTACTATAATTCTCTATGTGAAGCTGCTTTGACACAATCTACTTGGATAAGCGCTATACAAATAAAAGTGAATTGAATTGATTAAATATAATAGTTTTGAACACTGACAGTATTTTTAAAGTACTGTAAAATACTTGCTTACACAAAAAATGTAGAAACAGTTTCTCTATTTTGGTGAAAACCTAATTTTTTTTCACCAAAGGTTGACATTTGCATGGAATTGCTCAATAATATCATATCTTTTGCCTGAATGGGTTGATGTTGATACGATAAATCACTAAATATGAAGTGCCGGTTACGGTAAAACGTGAACACGCCTTTCCCTTCAGCGTAGGTTATTGTATCAAAAATCTGAAAAATGACAGGAACAAACACAGCACTAGGTTGACTATACTGTGGTGGTGTTGTAAAAATGAACTTTAACCCTTTATTCCCCACAGGCGAATTTCCATCTGTCAGTGATCGTCATGTCATAATCAGTCCCATGATCCCCCGCGCTCTGCTAGTGACTGAAAGAAAAGGCGCGATTATGTTTTAACGGAACTGGCACTAAATATTTGGTGATGTACCGAATCGGCGTTGATGCTTTCAGGCAAAAGATCCGAACCCAACTCGATTCATTTATTCAACTCTGAGTCGACTATTCCATTAAAAAAATAATAGTTTTAAAGACTGTGCACTTTCAGATTTAAACCTCAGCTGGACGATTTCATTCACTTGCATGGAAGTTTTTTTTTTCAAAAACCCATAATAGGGGCATTTTGTGGAGTCCTTATACGACTTTGAGCAACATATAGCTTCGTTGACCACTGAGTTATTTAGAGTTTGAAGAATACCACCACAACACCCAGTGTTATATTTGCTTAATGACTTTGAAGGACTGCAGCAAACTACAAAACAATAATTTGGACATATAATCTATACACATTCACAGACTAATAAGCAAGAAAAAGTATATCCTGAGACAAAATTATATACAGGGTTCCCTCTATTTTACCTGACTTTCACAAACAAACAAAAAAAGCTCAAATTCCATGCTTGGAAAAAGAGGCCGCTATTGAAATAGTTTGAGCTTGAAAGGCTTTTTTCAGTAATAGCCATTGTGAGAGCAACAATGAATGATTTACCTCAGAATTTATATTAAAAACGGGCGGCATGGTGCCTCAGTGGTTAGCACTGTCACCTCACAGCGAGAAGGTAGCTGGTTGGATTCCCGAGTTGGCATTTCTGGCAAGTGCATGTCTCCCCGTGTTCGCGTGGGTTTCCTCTTGGTGCTCCAGTTTCCCCCACAGTCCAAAGACATGTATAGATGAATTGGATGAACTAAATTGGCTGTAGAATGAATGGACTAACTGCAGCTTCTCCAGGATGGACGTTCAGCGTTCTCCAGCACCTATAGACTGCAGCTCCTAACAGGAAGTTTGGCCATAGGAGAAATAGTGGTGCCCAACTGAGCCTGGTTTCTCTCAAGGTTTTTTTTTTTCCTTCACTTTCGTCAATTGGTAAAGTTTGTTCCTTCACTGTCGCCACTGGCTTGCTTGGTTTGGGAGCTGCGCATTGATGAATTTTCTCTTTAGTGTTTGCACTTTCAGCACTGAAAATTAAACCACGCCGAACTGAACTGAACTTCAACTCTGAAGACTGAACTGACACAGTATCAATTTACTAGAGCTTTTATGTTAAGCTGCTTTGACACAATCTACATTGTAAAAGTGCTTTATAAATCTAAATAAAGAATAATTGAATTAAACTAAGCCAAAGGAAAATGAATGAATGATTTATTAAAAACACAATATATCTAATCTAACACCCAGTCTTTGAAGTGGTCATTTTGAGGCTCTTGAAATTTTCTGACATGTTAGCTTGGCTTAGTTAACAGGTTAATGACTGCCTTTTATTTAAGTGATTGCCAGTTGACAACTGGCAAAGGAATACAATGGCTCTAAGACATAGTCTAACCATAACAATATAGGCAAAACACAATAAAATAAGAGAAATTATGATTATAATCACAACATTTTGATGAATCTAAATTTTAAAAGTGACAAAGATCTTTTTGAAGGTTTTTTTTTGCAATATTTTACTTGAATTTAAATGTACTTTAAATTCTTTCTAATTTCTAAAGATGTTCAGTGACTTAAATATTATTTTAATAAATATATTGGTTTAATAAATCAGTTTTGCTTAAATGCACCAAAATTTATGACCTATATTCATTGAGAAATTGATATTAAATTTCAAAATGGGCTGTATAGACAAAACAAAACATCATAGAAATACTATAGAATTTAAAATATTTGCATAACTGTAATTTTCTTTTTATAAATAGACTCAAAAGCTGAACCAATAAGAAATAGTCAGTTTTACCATTGTGAAAGTAACTTTACAAAGACATAAATACAGCAGCAGGACTTTATCAATCAATCTTCTTTATTTTCACATTTAAAAATAAGTCTTATAATCTTTAAGTTGACAAGAAAATGCAACAATAACTGTACCAAGGCATCTTAAAATCAAATAATATAAACACTGGCTGAAGGTAGGACAATCTCAACACGGAAAGTGTGACAATGCATTTCCACACCATAGAAAGACAAACTAAAAACTAATTAAAAGGACTCGGCATGAATGTCAGATTATAGACACATATGACTCTCCCAAGGGAAAAGGTCCAAGAGCTTAAAGATTGGAAAGCTGACTGAAAATGAAATATATTACAGCAGTGTGTGACATTTTGCAGGGGGAGGGTAAAGTCACTGTAACATCAGTTCTTTAGAGCTCAATATTTCAAAGGTTTTGGCTCGGTTTATAATTATTTGCCGTGTAATTCAACAACACAGAATGAAAAGTCTCTCCAAGACTCATATTCTTAATGTCAGTTTTAGATCTACACTGTTAAATATGCAGGGTTCAACACAATTCATTTATGTTGTCCCAATGCAATTTAAGTTAATGAAACTAATTTAAGTGGATTGAACATAAAACAATCAAGTAGTCCCAAAAATAATCTCAAGAATCGTGTTGTTTCAGCACATTTCAAATTAGCAGCTTGAACAAGCAGTAAAAATAATGTTTTGGAGTGCAGTGCTAACTTGCGTCTTGTTAATAACTACGCTTCTTCAGCCTAATATTTCCTTTATTTTTTGATTATGAATAAAAGCAATAAGGGGAGAACAGAAAATTTGCACACCCCCATGTGTGGAACGACATGATGTAAGTGCAGAAGCTGTGAACAAATGAAAAACAGGCAGATAAGACCACCTGAAGCCTTTCATTTTTGGCTGACGAAGATAAAATGGGAAGTAAAAAAAAAAAGCACATGATTGCTCAAACTGATCCTCGAAATTCACAATATATAGAGACATGACGACAGAGAATGTCACATGAACATTGTCCTTCGAAACTTGCAACTAAAAAGTCACAATGCCATGATTCCATAGCACTTCAAATACATATTAAAAACCCTCCACTGTTAAACTCATTGCAGTAATGCAAAACAATTGCATGCCTTTTTTTGTCAAAAATGTGTCTAACTTCCCAGCAGCAAGACACTTGTAAAGAAACAGAGTGCAGAAAACAGCTAGCTTACAAATATTAAACTAAATCCTCAACCTACACATTTGCTAAAACCAGCGTAAATTTGGGAACAATGATAATGGACTGGTACAAATCCCAAAACCCCCACAGGTGTACAAATAAAGAGTGTTTGTAGTGATGAAATAAAAAACATTTATAGCTCCACAAAGAACCGTTCAGTTAACGGTTTTAAAATGAACGATCATTTAATAATCTAAAGACCCTTTAGTCCAATGGAAAGATTGCACAGATGTTAAATGTTCTTCATGGAACCATCAATGCTGATCAAATCATTTAATGTTTTCAATGCAATCCTCTCAGCTCTGCGTAACGCATTCGACCATATTCACCCTCAAAACTTGTCCCAGACTTGGTTGGCTACACCCTAAAAGGGATTGAAACACCTCCAGGAATATTGCACCTTTTAAAGAGACCGTTCATACACTGTAAAACCCAACAATCAACTTTATCAAATGAAGTTGGTGCAGTTAACTCTAAATTTACTGAAAGTAATTCAACTCATTTGAAAAGAGTTTTGAACTCAGTGTTGAAGGTAATGACTTGATTAAATATCTCATTACCTCAACTTTAATGGAGTAAGTTCACAGTACTTATATAGATTGGTTTACCTCAAATGGTTTGTAGCAATCGGTTTCCTCAAGCGGTTTGAGTTGCCTTAACTTATTGGGTTTTACAATACTCAGTTAGTTTGAGTTCTCTTCATTTATTGGGTTTTACTGTGCTTAAGCTGCTTCATTTACTCAAATGGATTAAGTTCACAGTGCTCATTAGAGTTGGGATTTGAACTGAAATGGTTCATTGCAATCGGTTTCCTCAAACAGTTTGAGTTACCTTAACTTATTGGGTTTTACAGTGTAGAGTTCAGTGTAAAATCAGCAGGTTTTAAACGCTGTGCTCAGATCTTCATTCGATACGAGACACCAGAAAATGTAACTATTTTAAAAATGTAAAGAAATATGAGCCTTCAAATCTCCCTTCGCAGACATTTAATATTAAATTGGCTCATGAATCATAACCATTTCACATAAGAGGCCTGTCAACACTTCAGTACAAAAAAAGATACAAGAAAAAAACAATAAGCATGAATATGAATGTACAGCATAATTCAAGTGATCTCATACAGTGACCTCTGCCTGATTAAACACCCCCGGGGGAAAAACAAGAGACTCCTTCACAGATATTAGACATTCAGAAAGCCAACAGGGGGTTTTCAGTTCATGATATGATCGATCAATGCAACTTCCTGTATAAAAATAAATAAAATATTTACAAGTAAAACAAAAAAACTAGAACGTTGACTAATAACCCTGACGCGTTTGTGTTTTCAGTGACCCAGTGTATGTAATATGGCGGCGGTCTCGCTGTTCACTCGCAGTAGCATGATGGCCACGAAGATGCATTACATTCTGAACTGCACTGAAATGCAACCCGTGCAAAAAATAAAAAATACTAACAACAATAATTCCCAGCACCTTCCTAAAACCTACACATACCACTGAGAGTTTGATTGGGAAAATAAAATGTTTGTGATGAAATAAATAACAGGCCTGTGGAAACAAATAAACAGTAGGATTTCGTGAGTACACATTCCTCATCCAGTTACTCGTCCGTATGAAAGATGCACCCACTGAAGCACTGGGCTGAGAGCAGTCTTTAGAGTCCTGGGCTCACACGACATACTGACTGGAGCTGTAGTTTGCTGTGTAGGCCTGTCGGCTGTACTGAAAGTGGTCGGTGAGCACTGTGCTCCGGCCGTGCTGAAAGTCTGAGCTGTGTGTGAAGGCCCCGGTGCCGTTGGACTGCGGCTTGTCGAATGACACCACATCCTGTTCTGAAACAGGCAGCAGTCCCTTTTTGGCCTCATGGTTGGAGTCATATTTCGCCTGGTGAGGAAAGCAATTAGAAATCATTGGTTTTTGCATTTTTCACTGGACAACATGCACCTCATGAAGCCTGAATTATATTTCTGCGTCAAGTGATTGCTCTGGCAATAACCTTTCTGAAACACTAGCAAGCAGTGAGGTATCTATGGTCCACTGTGTCGAGTTTAGTTTATTCGTTTACAGGGGCAATGCACACTAATCAACATTACTGTAAAATGTGCCACTGGGCCCACGTCTCTTGGCCCCGCCCACACTCATCAGCACTACCAAGCTGACCAATCATAGACCTTGTGCCCTGCTTCGACGTGTTGCTATATTGGATATGGAGAAGAATGTGTGACTCGACGCTGAGGTATAATTTGGTCCTAAGTTACCTTTTTTGTTAGATGTATATATTGCTATGGAAATAATATAGTACCACTTAAAAAGTTGGCATGTTTCAGACATGTTTATATTCATTTTAAGACAACACAATACTAATGTTTTAACTTATGAAGAGTTTAAATATAAATATATATATATATATTAAAATCATTCATACTTTAAAGCACAACAGCTGAATGCATTTGTTATTCTTATCAGCTGTCATTTTCTAAGTAAAAGATTTTCTGAATGATCTTAAAGAAATCTTAATAGACATGTATAGGACAAAACTATTATTAAGCCATTTAATTCCAGTTTTTTTTTTCTTATAGTTTGAGAATATATTTTGCTCCTATTTGCTCCTTAGACCTAACCAACACAAATTACTTGCCTCCTTTAATGTTATGTTTATTAAATTAAAGGTGCTGTATGTAAGTTTTCGACTCTTCTTAAGCATAAATATACAATAATATGTGTGCAGATATTTAAGAAACATGTGAGTAAGCTTTAAGTGAGCAAACTTTTTGAAAAACAATGCTGAAGTCAGATATTCTGCTTTGAAAATGTTTTTTCCGTGCCAAAACGCTGTCTTTGTTTAGGTAAATTTAACCTGCACAATGTCAGTTTAGCCAATTACATTTCAGCACCCCGGGTTGCCTTGTTGGAAAACAGCGCATTACATTCATTCATTCAGAAAGGCTCTAAAAGCATGCGTCCGTGAGTGAAAATGCGACCTTTGGTGGACATAGCAGATGTCGAAATGAGACAGATTCAGTTCCAGTTTGCACCAGACAAAACACGACAGAAATGTAAATACAGCCTTTCAGAAGCACAGAATATGCACTCACTCACGAAACGGTAAGGTTTATAATCTATTTAATACATGTTAACCCTCTTTAACATCATTAAATGTAGATGCTGAATCACTCATATGTGTTTAGTTCTAAAGTTCAATTTCAAACGGTTTATTGTATTTTCAAGATCTGAGGTGAACTATCTGCTGCTGCTTTCAGTATATGGCAATAAATGTCATGTAAAATGGCATTCAAACTCACATTGTTAGCATTTAGCACTGAATAAAGCACACAAGGTTAACCTGAGGTGATCACTGTCATAGGTTTCACATGTTCAGCTGTGAGAAATAGAAGCCGTTTCTAATATATCACTTCGATGTGTTGTTAGAACCAAAACTCCTTTTAATATGAAAAACAATCCCTCTATCGCGTGTCGTTGCTTTTATTTAGAACACGGTTTAAATCACTCGCTCCTGTATTCAATCTGGCAACCCGCGCTTGCATTTGTTTTGATCCAGGAGTGCAATACCTAGTTCGACCACTGGGTGTCAAACTTACATACTGCGCCTTTAAGTTTTATACTTGGACAAGGTATTACGGGGGTGTGTGTGTGTGGGGGGTTGACCCCCATAATTAACAATTGATACCCCCTGAAAGACGTCAAAGCAAGATGTATGGGCGAAAGATGTATGAAATAGCTTGCTCTGATCTGTATCTCAAATATTTAAAAACTACTCATATAAATATACATTTGAGCACCCCTATAATGGTTCAAATGTCTATGCGGGAAAAAATTCATTCAACAGTGTGGAACGTGCAGATCTAAAGCACTGATCAACATGGTAAGTATTCACAAGACACTTTAATCATAAAATAGGTGTTTGTATCTACATATAGTCTAAAATTAAAGTAAAACTAGATGTATAGTTTATAGTTTGACCTACAGTAATCTCTAAAATAGCTAATCAGAGGTTACTGTAGGTCAGAGTACACTAATATCCCTCAAAACACTTAAAATGTAATAGGTTTTATTAATAAATTAGATGTCATTTAAATAAATACAGAAATTGGATTTAATGAAGCATGTATTACACAAACTAACATTACTGAAAAAGTCCAATCATCAATGTAGAATTCTTATCCTGTGCCTAATCATAATACATCCAGTAAATTCAGAGAAACAAAAAAAAATAATAATTGTTGTATATGGAACATCAACTGGAACAAATTGATCAAGTTTATCAAGTAATTCTGAACTTTAACTTGTGTTTGAATAATAAATTACCTTATTATATAGGAAGACACCTAGTATTGCTGTCATCATGCCGATAATGTTGGAGGTGTTGACGGGGTTCCTGAGCATCAGTAAGGATATACTGATGACCATGATCCTCTTTGTTGCGTTGGCTACAGCATAACTGAGTGGGCTGACCAAGTTCAGCACACTGAATGCGATCATGTTTTGTGCAAAATTGCAGAAACCACTGATGAGGAGCAATATGAGAGTTCCTGTCCAGTTGGAAACCTCTGACTGCAGAAGAAAAGTCAAAACAAGGGTTGTGGGTGTGACAGTCACACAAGTCATTACAGTCATTAGTCACCCAAGCATAAAATCTGTTTCAAGCAGTCCCCTAGGCATACTTTTCTAAGCCCCAAAAATGCTAAAGAAAAAAAAAATGACCATCATCATCCTAAAAAAGGTGAGGCTATAACATTTTTAAAATGCTTTTCTTGTGCTCACCAAGTTAAATTGCAGATTATTATTATTATTTTAATCTGCAAAACTTTTTTTTATTTTTGATATTAATGTATTAAAGTCATGGCAAAACTAATTTTTCAGCAAGCAACGGTTTCATTGCTTATGATTTTTGAGGAACACTTTTAGGAATTAATAAAAAACAACAGTGTTTGTGAAACAATTAATGTTAAATGTAGGTTATTTTCTTATTTAACAAAGAACTCTACATTTGTTACAGTATTTATTAATTCTTGTTAACTGTAGTTAATAAATAAGTGTTAGATTATTAATTTGATTAATAACAGACACAATATTCAATTTTAATAATGCATTAGTGAATACTAAAATTATTAGAAACTAAGACAACAGAAAGGGTTGTGATTGGCTCCAACGGTCAGCGCTGTTCATCGAGCTGTAATGCAAAGATTGAACAACAGGCAAATATATATATATATATATATATATGTATGTATATATATGCTGCAGAAAAAATAAGCTGAGATGAAAAACCAAGGACCCTATTTTAACGATCTAGGCGCAAAGTCTAAATTGCAAAAGCATTAAGGGCATGTCTGAATCCACTTTTGCTATTTTAAGGATGGAAACATATGCTCTACGCCACGGCGCATGGTCTAACAGAGTTGTGCTTATTCTCTTAATGAGTTATGGGTGTGTTTTGAGCATAGACTAATCAGAGTCTCATCTCTCATTCCCTTTAAGAGTCAGTTGCGTCACGCCATGGCACATTTGCTATTTACACGGCGGACTTTGTAAATAAGCCTCACAGTTTAACAGCATCTGCAGCAAGAGGATAAAAAATGAGCCTCCTCCAATCGGCCTTTACTTTCACTTTCTCTCTCTCGTGGATAAGAAAACGGTGTTGTACGCAGACATCAATTAGCCTACATAATTAATTTTGTTTAAGCGCAAAAAATTGTTTAAAAACTATTTCGAAATTCAGTTCTAATTACCAGCAAAAAAATAAAATAATAATTATAACGAAGTTTGGTAAAAAAAAAACCACAAGAGTTCTATCCAAATACACATGCTATGCCCCATATGGTCCAAAACCCGACAGGTGGACTAATCCAAACTTGTTTTTATTAAAACAAATAGAAATGTGCATATAATAAATAATACTGCTAATAAAAACATTATGCAACTGCAAGTTGTCATGAATAAACTAAAAAAAGCCCCCGAGATGAAGAAGGCATGGAGGCAGTGGTTTTTATATTTATGTAGAAAGTAATAATTTTTGTAATATTTGAATCCTTAAATTTTTTTTCATTTGTAAAGGTATTTGCGTATTGCATGCGTGTTTTAAGCAATGTGTAAGCGAGGTGCATAACTAACACGATCTGCGCTGGACTTTAGACCTGCTTTCAGCTGGTCTACTGCACAGTCTATTTTAGCTTCTCAAAATAGCAACGCGCCAACAATGCGCCTTAAACACACCTCTTTTCTAGACCGGAACACCCATGAGTCCACAAAGTGGCGCAAATGGATTTACTATTTAAACAATGTAGCGGAAAACACGTAAATTAATGTTGCGTTGGTCAGAAAATAGCAACACGTCGGGCAAACACGTCTTGCTATTTTCTGACCAACGCAACATTAATTTACATGTTTTCCGCTGCGATTGTCATGTACAGAAGTTGTGTGACCAGTAGTGAATGTCCATCTATGTTTTAATACTGTCAGCAGCATATTCAAATATTCAATATACAATTTACAATCAGAACTGTTTGTAAATCACTCATTGTGCAAATAAACAAATAAATAAATACGAATAACAAAACTCTTAAAAAAAAAAGTCATAAGTTGTTCAGTTTGGTCAATGATAAATATTCAAAAATGCCTCCAGAAGACACATTTTTAAACATTTCACTTAAAATATTTCCTGAATAAAAACATACTCTAATATCATTTAAAAATTATAAGAAAATGTTTTACCGTCAAAATATTCTTACACAAGTGACAAATAGGTTTTTATTCCCCTTTCATCTCCAAATGAAACTCTAATACATTGGAAAAAGGCTATAGAAGTTGCTGAATTAACAGAAGATTTAATGGTTTATCTGAGTCGTTATAATTTTACTAATAGTAAGGTATACAATTCAACCCCTTTATCGCTGCAAGAATAAAATATGCTGTGTCAAATTTTGTGTAAACACATTATCTCACAGAAGGATAAAAAATTAAATGTAATAAAAAATATATATACCAGGTCTCCGTCCATCAGGAAGCTAGAAAGGTCCACTAAAATCCACGTGGGCAGCATAAACAAAAGTGCATTGAAGCCGAGGATGTTCAATAAATGGAGGTGATGAATCCTTGTGTCACGCAACACCTAAAACAAGCGCAAATATTAGATTCATACAGGAAGTCAATGCAGATTTTTCCTAAATAACAGAAATCACCAAATATGAACCTTTTTGGAGAAAATGTTCTGTAAAGAGAAGCAGAGTGTTGCTGCCAGAGCGCTGATCAATCCAGAGACGTCAAAGGACAATTCAGTGACCGTGGCCAACAGGACTCCGCCAATGATGGGAATAAGAGACACGTAAACCTGGTCGAACAAAAGCCAACCACATCAAAACACACAATACAAAAACTTCTTCAAAATTACATGACTAAGCAGGGGTGTATGATATTTTTGTTTAAAATGACGGTCACACTTTACAATAAGGTTTCATTAGTGTGATGACCCCAAGATTCCAGTTTGGATGTGGCAGATCCTGATTGGATGCCTGCTTGTTCACCAATTGTTTAATGCATATAAATAAGAGTGTTGTGCTAGCTTCTGGAGGATGGTGTGGCTACTTGGACATCCCCGTGTCAAGACCATCTCTTTCATTCTGCAACCTTATGGTCTCACTTTGCATTATTTATATCATGTAAAGTTAGTTGTGATTATACCTTAAGTTCTTTATCTTCTTTACTGATCCCTAGACATTTGTTTGTTTTGCTTGATTTGTTGTTCTATTAGTTCAATGAATAATAAATAAGTTGCATATAGATCATTTTGTTGTCTGAGCTCTTTTATGTTGCGACTCAAACGAGGGGGTTGTAACATAAAATTGGGCACTGGTCCGGATAACTACATGTATAAGGTAATGCATAATGTTTGTGTTCACCAGTGTAAATGAGTAGACCTCAGGTAGTTAGAGTATTCTCAGCTGGGTTTGTATTCCTTCAATCAAGACACTGTTTGTTATTTTGGTTTGTTATTTTTGAAGGTTATTCTGGATTAGGGCTGTGCAAAAATATTGATACATCTAACTATCGTGATAGCTTCTTTTACGATAGTGTATCTATAGTCCAACCTCAAGTATCGATTCAAGTTGTGCCAAACCACCTCCTCCTGATGTCGCTAACTTGCGATCAACAAAACGACAAGTAGTACGGTATCAGAAGCAAGCAAGAGTGAGCATGGCGGAAAATATAAAGGTGTCTCCAGCTTTTAAAGCTGACGTGTGGCTGCTCCTTGGTTTTAACGCTATACCAGGAAGTACTGAATTAGACAAAAAAATGCCATTTGTAAGCTTTGAGTTATACATAGTTCTCTGTTCAATCACACCGTGCAGTTCACCGTGCAAAATAAATTGGAATTTTTATTTGTCTGCCGACTTTATCAAGTTGTCAATATAACGTGACACACATACTAATACAAACGATTGCAATATATCACAATATTTATTGTATCGCGATATATTGTATCGTGACCCATGTATCGTGATATGTATCATATCGTGAGGCCCTTGCCAATACACAGACCAATTCTGAAAGGGGATGATTAAGTCTCTGTCAGGGTATGCATCAGGCTTTTGGCTATGCCAACTGTCCTCAACCTTAGTACTTAAAGCCACCCAGAGTCTGGTACACCTTTGAAGATTGAAAGGTTTAGTTATTTATATTTTGTGTATGTAGGAACTGAAGTCTTTCATTTTTTTATATATTTACTAGAGATGCCACAATTCTCAATACAATATTGAACCATTTGGTACGACATCCACGGTTCAATACACGCTTGTGAATTGCGTTTTTTTCTGGTTTTACATTTAAATAATTTATGTGCGTTTTATTCCTCTCCAAATTGACTGTTTGTGTGTGCCTGTAAGTCTACAAGCTGAGATGAGGAAACTCCTCCCCACGAGTAAATATTCAATAACTATGCTCTAAAGTTAGGGGGCGCTCCACCATCATTTCACACTTTAACATGACGAGCGGTGGTAAAGTAAGGCAGCAATACGAGGAAGCGCCGGTGGTGTCTTTCAAATCAGCGGTGTGGGGACATTTCGGTTACACGTATAGACTAATCGAACGGAAACACTTCCAACATGACTGCACATCTGCGGCGCCATCACCCAGCAATATCACTGTCTGAAGGCAGGATAGCAGAGAAGGTAATAAAGTTCTCCATAAAACAACAATCCCTCGCTGAATCCTTCCAGCAAACATATTCAACTGGTTCCGAAAGACACATAAGAATAACAAAGGCAGTGTTAAGTTTAATTAAGATGGTTATTTATATTTACTGAAGTAAAAATGTTTATTTGAAATGGTCAATTTATGTTTATTAACTTCACATGCAATTTTTTTTTAAATGGAGGAATTTATGTGTTGCCCAGTTTGTACATGGACTACCAGCAGCTGTGAGATTTCAGTGTTCATTTTTTTTATTATATAATACACTAGGAACTATTGCAATAAATTTTTATTTTTCTCTTTCTTACTGTTCTTATTGCCTAAGCATAGAATAACAACAAAAAACACTTGTGTCAGGCCATCAGAACCAAACCAAACCGTGTTAAAAAAACGAGGTATGTATTGAACCGTAAGCCAACTGTATTGTTGCATCCCTAATATATACTAACATGAATTAAGTATGAACAATACTTTTAGATTATTTACTAATCATAGTTCAACACTTATTAATGCCTTATTAAATTCCAAAATTTATTATTTTTAACATTAATGCAACTAACTAACAATGAGCAACTGTATTTTAACTATCGTTAATTAACAAGCACTAATACTGTAATAAATGTATTGTTCAATGTCAGTAAACACTAACTAACATAAACTAATACAACCTTATTGTAGAGTGCAACTAAAATAGCATCATAATTAAATCTGTCAGAATAATCAACATATCGGGCATGACCTCAATCATTTTTGGTGATGCTATATATATCGCCCATACAAAACCAATTCTAGCAACATTTTAGCTGTTTGCGCAACATCTTTATCGAAGGCGTTAGAGTCAGTATAGTTTAAAAAACACACACACTATAGTATTTACCATAAATAATTATAGTATATTTTCATGTAGGTGTTTGATAACTGAAAATAGATCTGGTAGCAGATATCGAAGCCTCTGTTACTTTTTACCTCGCATTTATTTGTTTAGGACATGTTTTCATAATCTGATTCCAATCCCTTATTATCCAATTGTTAAAATGACTATAAATAAATAAAATATTCTCAAGAATAAAATATTATGTGTTCTTTGGAAGAGTGTACTTGCATTATGCATATAATTTATAGCGATACATATATTGTTATTCTGTCATTATATAATGAGCTGCATAAAATGGTCTTAAAATAACGATTTCGGTTATCACAATATATTTTGGTGCAATATATCATATAACACATGACGGGCCTAATACCAATGTGCAAGTAAACTTCTGCTAGTAGCAAATTTCCTTGCTACAATTAATTGTTGAATATTTTACCTTGATATACGGTATTATCACGATATTGACCTAAGCTGCAAAATCTATTACTTTAACAGGCATAACAATCAAATAACACTATGTATTGCTTTGTTGTATATACACATGTTCAGAATATACAAATGTTTTCAACTAATTGTGAAAAAATTTAAAATACAGTAGGTAAAACTTTACAATTAAGTCTCATTAGTAAACATCAGCTAATGCATTAATAATATACATTAAGAAAGCCATATTATAGTTTTTTTTAATAAATATAACTATTGAATGGTTTTATTAGTTATGAACTCTAACTAAACAATTAAGATTTTGATGTGTTATTAGGCACTAACTAAAAAATTAACATGACCTAAGGTTAATAAATGTTTTTGTAGGTGTCATTACAGTGACATTAGTTAAATTAACTGGTGAAGCTTACTATATAGAATTAATGAACAAAAATATATATAAAAAATCATATATCAGATTAAGGTAAAAAAAAATGTTAATATTTGAAAATAAAATGTAATGTAATGTATGAAAAGCCTTCAAGCAACCATTGTCAACACAACAATCTGAATATTATTAAAAAAACACTCAAAGTTTAAATAATTATAATAATATTCTTAGTATAAACATAGTGCATGTTCATTATCACAATATATTGAATACGGGCATATGTTAGAGCTGACATTTTATTGTATCTTACTTGCAGCGACCCAACAAAAATACGTCTTGAAGTTGAGACAGCATCCGCTGAATGAGCTTTGGTTTATCATATTTTTAGTAATATGATATGATTAAGCAGCATCACAAGCAGAAGCCCTTGCAGTAAGGATACAAGTAGGACTTATAAATGGGAACAGATTCATTAGGTCATATAGCATAAAAAATGTGACGTGCATTAAATCTGAACTACATAAATCCATACTATATAGAACATACTTCTTACAGACTCAAATCAAATTTTGTTCCTACTCAATTACTAAATTAATCTGTTTTAAACTAATATTCAGTCACACTATATTTTAAGTAAAAATTCATACAATTAAAAAACCATTAACTAAGACTTTTAGATCAATATACGTACTAATTAGCTGCTTATTAATAGTTGGTAGGATAGTAGTTGGGTTTAGGTATTGGGTCAGATTAAGGATGTAAAATAGATCACACTAATAATATAAGTGCTAAAAACTGTTAATATCTTAATAATAGGCAGGAAAAAAGTCTGTAGTAAATGGTGTGAATTGTTACTTAAAATAAAGTGTTACCCAAATGTCAAGTGTTTTAGGGCAAAAAAACTGACCTTGCAATTATATATTGCAATATTGAATATTATTTCTTTAGATGAATTTATGAGCTTTATTTGGAATAAATTGATAATTTTAGATTGATTGAGACTATATATTTAGATTGTAGGAGAGTATATCTGCTTAAAATATAATAAACCCAATTAAAAACATTGTTAAATACAGTAGAGCAAGACACAAATGAATTAAATAGTGCTTTATGGTTGTCTGGGAGTATAACAGGTAAAAAAAAATTGAATAATCAAATCAAAATAACACTGTATGGTCTTTATTGTATATATAAATTAATAAAAAAATGTATCTTTCTTAAAGTTACAAACATAATTACGCCTGAATGCTTCAAACTAGAAATGCTCGCACACTCACAGGCCTTAAAAACTTGATAAATGATCAACTTTGTCATTTCATGGGTAAACTTAAATTTCAAATATGAAAAAGGAGGATTTTGAGCCAAGTTAAAATAGCGTTTAACGCCATTTTAATGATTTTTAACACGCACTGAGCACTTTCTTTGCACTTTGTTAAAGTAAAATAAGACTGATAGTATCTCAGCAATAATCCTCTTTTGGATACACTATAAAATTATTTGGGGTGGCACCGTGGCACAGTGGTTAGCACTGACGCTTCACAGCAAGAAGGTCGCTTTTGTGTGGAGAATTGGCATTTGTGTGTGGAGTTAGCATGTTCTCCCTGTGTTTGCGTGGGTTTCCTCCGGGTGCTCCGGTTTCGCCCACAGTCTAAAGTCTTGCGGTATAGGTGAATTGAATAAGCTAAATTGGCCATAGTGTTTGTGTGTGAATCAGAGTGTATGTGTGTTTCCCAGTACTGGGTTGCGGCTGGAAGGGCATCCCCTGTGTAAAATATATGCTGGATAAGTTAAATAAGTTGGCGGTTCATTCCACTGTGGCGACCCCTGATAAATAAAGGGACTAAGCCGAAGTAAAATTAATGAATGAATAAACATATTTCAAGATGAGATCAATTCAGTATATTTTGCCTTGTGATAAATTAAATTAACATTGCAATCACTCCACAAATCACGTGTTTTCATTTGTGGCTCTTGGTCAAATATATAAAAACATTGCAGATCCTGCAATGTGACTATTGCATGTCCGCACTTTGCGTTATCAATGCTGAAATGATATATTGTGCATCCCTAATATGTATTATTGTTAAGATGTTTATTTTTTCATAGCAGGCCTGTACCAGCCAAGGAACCATCACATATAAAATACAGAGGGGAAAATAATTATCAAACACGTCACCATTTTTCTCAGAAACCTATTTCTAAAGGGGCTGTTTACTTGAAATATTCCATGTATGTTGGTAACAACCAAAGAAATCCATATATGCAAAGAAAACAAAACTAATTTGTTTAAAAATTAAGCTATGATAATAAAATGACACAGGAAAAAAGTATTGAACACATGAAGGGAGGTGTAGAAAGGCAGTGAAAGCCCAGACAGCAGCTGAAATCTCTTAACAGTTCTTCAGCAACCCTTTCCTCTTCGTCAATGTAAATGAATATCAGCTGCTTCAGTCCAACATCTACATTAGCAGGATGATGAAGATTAAACCTGGGTGGACATTTCAGGAAGACAATGATCCAAAACACAGCCAAGGAAACTCTCAAATGCTTTCAGAGAAAGAAAATCAAGCTGTAGAATGGCCCAGCCAATCACCTGACTTGAATCCAATATAGAATACAAATGAAAGCTCAGATTTGATAAACGAGACCCACAGAACCATCAAGATTTTTAAACACTGTTGAAGTCTTTGAAAAAAAAAACACATCTAAGCAATTAATCTGACTTCATTCCCCATATGAGAGGCGTCTTTAAGCTGCCATCACCAAAAAAGTGTTAAATACATTTCAGTAGTTCAGTACTTCCTCCTTGTATCATTTTATTGTTATTACACAAAACTCAGTCTTCAGATTTTGTTTATCTTTATGTTTGTATTGTTTGGGTTTTTACCAAAATCTGGTTCAATACCATGTCAACAGCTCTTTTAGAAATATTATTCCCAGGAAAAAACATTCATGTGTTCAATACTTGAATTTGTGTAGTTACTGGTGTTTAACCACATCAATATCACACACCCATACTAAGAAGCAATCAGTGACTACTAAAACCATTATAGCAGCATCAAATACATGAGTGTTTGTGTTTAGATGCAGACAGACCTTTGTGGTTTGCTTCTCTTTCATGATAATCCGAGACAGCAGCACCACCCAGATGGGCATAGTGGCCTTCACTAGGATGGAGAGAATGAAGAGAAGACACGCTTTAACTCATCTAATCACATCAGTCATTAGTCTCCTCACATGTTCTTCAGTAAAGTCCTTGTGAGTGCACCTGGTGTTTGAAACATCTCAGCTGCAGTCGAGTCCTGAGAAACAACACTCACATGCTCCCTGCTGATTCCTGCGCTAATACTGCTTTGTATTTAACACACACAGCTGTTTAAAGCGATCTACGTCTCAAACTCTAATGCAAAGAGCATTAGCTGTAGTTCATCTTACATTAAAACTAACAAAGAATGTATTTTTTTTTTCTTCAACAGAACTGACAATGGCTAGGTGTGGGCTGGTATTAGATTCTGACAGTACGATAACCTTGAATAAAAATATCACAGTTTCACAGTATTGTGATTAGGAATGGGATGATAACCGTTTTCAAGGTACAGTATACAGTGGTTTTGAAAAGTCCAGGTTTTAAAACCACCAAAATGATCTGCTATTGACCTTATTCTTCAATGCAGATTTTTGCGACTATTTAAAAACTTTCGATTCAGTCACCTATGGGAGAATTGAATAGGAATAATAAACTTCAGAAAACGGTCAAATTACTTGCACTACAAACAAGTGTGTTCATGACTACACATAAAAAGTAGAATAATATCAAATATATCAAGAAAATATCAGTTTGCAACATCAAGTAGCAGAACGAGCTGTTTTTAAACGTTTAAAAGAATAATGCAATCTAATTAGATATATTTTAATTCTGTTAGCGACCACTTATGCCACCTAATACTAATGCAATAAAAAAGTGTAATAAAAAATACTTTTTGATAAATGGAAAATGAAATAGAAAATGACAAAAATCCCTGATATTCCTTGACTTGAGCAAAAATAAAATATTCCTTCAATGCCTTGAATAAACCTTTTAAAACAGAAATTCCCTGACCCGTGGGAACACCGTTAATTGTTTACCCAATAAAAAGCTGACTAGTCTAAACAACTAAATGGAAGCAAAGCAGACAAGTACTTAACATTTGTAAGGAATTATGAACAACACAGAAGCAATGGAACTTAATAGCACATCATTATTCCTGCTTTCTGGTAACAGAAACATCCAATTATTTATTTATTTATTTTTTAAATACATTTTATAAAATTTTTTTGCTGCAGTATAACTCAGTCATAACGCTCATTCAATTATTTTCCTTAGTATCTTTATTCATCAGGGGTTACCACAGCGGAATGAACCGCCAACTTATCTAGCATATGCTTTACACAGCGGATGCCCTTTCAGCTGCAACCCAGTACTGGGAAACATCCATACACACTCAGTGATGATGTTAAATAGAGTATTTATTTTTCAGATTTTAAGTATTTATTAACAATCGCCTCACAGCAAGAAGGTCGCTGGTTCAAGCCCCGACTGGGTCAGTTGGTATTTCTGTATGGAGTTTGCATGTTTTCCCCGCGTTCACGTGGGTTTCTACCTGGTGCTCTGGTTTCCCCCACAGTCCAAAGACTAAACTAAATAATAAACTAAATTAGCTGTAGTGTATGTGTGCGAATGCAAAAGTGTATGAGTGTTTCCCAGTGTTGGCTTGTGGCTGAAAGGGCATCCGCTGCATAAAACATATGCCGGATAAGTTGGCGGTTCATTCCGCTGTGGCGACCCTGATTAATAAAGGGACTAAGCTGAAAGAAAATGAATGAAGTATTCAATAGGTTCAAGGGACATTTCATGCAAATTCTGTCATCATTTTCCTACCCTTAACTTGTTCAAAAACAAAAGAAGAGATTTTGAATAATGCTGACTGCATTGAATTCCATAGTATTTTTTTCCTACCATGGAAGTCGATGGATATCAGCAACCAACATTCTTCAAAATATCTTCTTTTGTGTTTGACAGTGGAAAGAAACTCATAAAGGTTTAAAAACCACAGGAGTAAATGATGAGGTAATTTTTATTTTGGGGTGACCTATCCCTTTAAATCTCTTTAAAATGAGCATTGTGTGTTATCTAAATGTGTTTTTAAGTTGTTTATACTGAAATTGAGCAAAAAAAAAAAACATCCTTAACATTTGTAGACATTCAAATATGTCAAACTGCATTTCTTGCTCTCATACACACGCACACATTAAGGATAACAAAAATACTGATGTAGGATAACAAAAATACTGAATGATAAGACTTATTCTGACTTGTAACTAATAAAATTGACATAGAAACAGAAATGACTGATCACACTGAATTTTAAATTCTTAAAAACGGTGGAGTGGTGAAGAATAATGGGTAGGTCCTGTTGGTTTGAAGGACAGTTGCTAACTACCTTTTACTAATTAAAAGCATTGGTAACATTTCAAGTCCTGAATGCTTTAAAAATGCAGTTTGCAAGGTTTTTCAGAGTAAGTGAAAATGAAAACATTTCTTCAACATGATTAACATAATTCATTTGACATGTTTACCTTCTTTAGTTTGTTCTAAATGAACCTGCAGTAAGACAGTTAGTAATATCATAGTAATTTCTGCTTGCCTTTAAAGTAGTTGCAGCCAGGTTTGAAGAGTTACATTAGTTGTTATTATTATTATAATAAATAATAATAAGCTGAACTTGTTTTAAAAAATGAATGGTGCTACATGGCATATGCATTTTGCATATAGCAAAAGACAGGACAAGTCACTCTCAAATATTAATAATACGAAGTCAAACGTTTTTTTAAAGTCATTGTATACTGTTGTGCCCTGTTGTTGTCCATTTAGCAGATTTTACAGCAGGAACTGATAATCATATAGAGGTAAAGTTGGTTTTATATTCACACATTCGTTCAGTGACAACTTGTGACACACTCTCTATATTGTTTACCACGGCATTTTGAATATTCGGTCTGAAATAACCTGCAAGTATGACTTGAAAAAAACATTGACACTGTTTATTTGACTGTGAACAATGTTGTACTTTAATAGTCATTAGCTGCTAATATGATTTCACTATTTAGGCTTTGCAAATAATACTTTTATGAAATTATATTATTAAGGGGAAAGTCCGAATGTGCGAATATATAAACAACTTTACCTCTATGATATTAATTGATTTTCCCCAAACTAGACTAATCTGTATTACAGAGCTGCAGCCACGCAGGTGGATGATGTGGCAGTATGTATACAGAGTGCGGAAGTGACGTAGTTCAGAATTAAAACAAAGTGTAGTGTTATTTATTAAAGCGTGGACGTACAGCAATGGCGAGTCATAATATGCTCATTACGATTAGTTTCTTTATGTTTGGGTGAAAATGTACGTTTAAATTGGCTGCTTGATTCACAGCTGTGGCTAAAGGTTAATTAGTGACAGACAGCGCGACACAGCAACAACATTCACTCATTTAAACCGAAGACTTGTTACGTGGGAAACACTTGACTAAACGGACCGGGTCCTGTTGAACAAAACAATTCGGTGAAGCTGAGTGAAGACGTTAGACTTTCATTGAGTTTAACGTTAAATAACAAGGCCCGTTAACAAAGCAGATATGACTACCCCAAAGCAGTCGTGACTTACCGGTGTGCGCGTACGACACCGGAACCTTCCATATGCTGAAATGGGCCGAGACAGAGGCGAAATATTTCCCGAAGGCGAGCGGCAAGATGTACCAGCGGTAGTAGCGGGCCGGTAACTCCGTTCTCGGGACGCCCCAGGCTCGTAGCAGCGGCGGGAGAAACACGATGATGGAGACGATATGGAAAAGCGAGACCGTGACCGGATAAGGGAAGCTGTTAAGGATAATTTTGTTTATCACGTTGCCACCCGAGCTGACCGTATACCAGCACAAGCACAACACCGCGATCCGCATTCCCTCCCGTACGGGTGGGCGCTGCTCCGTCGCAGCCATCTTTCAGCCCGAACCGCGACGCTACGAGCCACACTGGAGGAATCGCTGGTAGACGCGTCATGTGACTCTCCAAAGACACGCCCCCAAGAACATCCACCGTACTAACCATAGACAATTGTGTATATATATATGTATATATGTATACATATACATATATACATACACTCTGTATGTATATATGTATATGTATATATATGTGAATATGTATATATATATTTATATATATATAT